>JACEIK010002514.1:22877-33116 GCA_018107945.1 Datura stramonium
CTCATGTTTATGCTATTGCAATCACAAAATATAGAGGAAATCATAATTCCAACTTACAAAGTATTGTAGAATAAAAACCAAGTAGATTGAATAAAAATTCCAATGTAGCTTTCGTATCTTGAAAACTTTCTCAAGAATATCCTCAAGATTCTCCCAAAAATTGGCTTCTAAACGTTCTCAACCCCCCCTCTTTTAAAATAAACCTAAAACTGGGTATTTATAATACAAAGAAATCCTTTTCCTAAATAAATCTGGAAACCAGGTCGGCAGTGGCAACGAGCCATGTGACGGATCATTAGGACTTCTGACGATTTATTCTTTGCTTTCAATCAATCATCCTCAGCAACTTACTCAGGCCTGGCAATGGGTCACCTAACGACTCATCGTGCCTTAGCACGAGTCGTTAGGTCCCTCGTGGTCTACTTCCTCAGAAATTCCAGTGCACCTCACGGATAGCTCCGGTGGCCTGCCAACGAGTTGTTCCTTCAGGTGATGACTCGTGATGTCTCTCGTCATCTTCACTAGATACTTAGTTGAATTTTTCTCTTCAATACCTAACGGTTGACCTCACGACTCGCTATAAGTGTAACGAGTCGTTCCTCCAAATCATCAAGTGCACTATTTTACCTCTTCAAAACTCCATCTTTTTGCCAACGCATCAAGTGACGGGTCGTGCCTCCTGCCAACAACTCGTTAAGTGCCTAGCAGTCACCTTTCAGTTATTTTCAGCATTAATTTGACCAAAATCACTTCCAGACCTATTTTCCTGCACATTAAGCACAAAATACCTTATACCCATATAAAAATACCTGGAATGTGCATAATTTCTTGGCTTTAAGCGTCGAAAGTTCCGAAAAATCATGGCACATCAACACCCTCAACTTAGAACTTTTGCATGTCCTCAAGCAAAAACAAAACAAAATAAAACAAAATGATCTACTTCGATGCTTCAATAGGAAAAACTTTAGGAAACTTACAACAGTCATCAAAATCAAATTTTCTTACCCCTCCCTCATCATATCAACTCAAAACACTATGCATATGCAAAATTTTCAACCATAACACAGTGGAATCGAAACATGGCAAAATACTATCACCTGCAACCACGCACATAAATCTATAATATTGCCCTAGACAATTTGCAAATGATTCTGTTGACAAGGTGCTCTCAGCTCAAAGAAGTCCCACACTCACACATATGTATATGATTATCTTGGTATATTTTTCTTGGGACTAGGTAAGATCCACTCACGCTCAGAAAGAAATTCAAATTGTATGCATACAATACCATAGGCTTGCCTTTACTTTCAATACCTCGATTTTCGACAAATAACTAGGATCACTATAGGACTTTCTCTGCTTGTAACGTAGGCTCGGGTTTGGGTATGGTACATATGGATTTTAGTAGCTCAACCCTCCTTGGCACTATGCTTTTCACTCCACTTTTCATCGTTATTTCTATTTTCTCCCTTTTTTCTTTTTTTCTGCTTTAGACACTATGGATGCAGTTACTTTTTACTCAACAAAAACTTATTGACGTCGCACATTATTTTTCTTTTCTTTTCTTGCTTTTTGACAACAACAAATTTTTTTCATCATGCATACCGCACCCGCTCTCTTTCTTCTTTTTCATTAACCAACTTTACTTCCACCTGACTCTTCTTAATCACCCCTATCATAGCTACCCTCAACTTAGGCGATTTGCCTGAGTTGAAGTTCACAATGCCCAAGGAGGGACCAGGTCCAAAACAGGTTCATTCATAATAAAATCAGGTAGGTGAATTGGTGTGAACGAAAAGAAAGGTCAATTAAAGCTCAAACATTTGGATCAAGGGATTTTATTCTTTGGTAGGCCTATGAGGCTAAAGTGGACTCATAAATAAAAAACGGCCTATGATCCTTTCCTAGTTCCTTATCCTCTATCTCGATACGACTAACTAGGCAAATTCTAGATTGACACACACAACCGAATTCATCTATCAAACCTCACTTCACACATAGCACTAGTCAACATCATCAATTCTACTCATTTCTAGTTCAGGTACAACCATACAATGTTAAACAAATTCACAGTTCCAATGCCTTGCAAAGATTCACAAAGGTCATAATTGTCAACTCTCACATACACATACAAATTTTTTTTGAGGGGTATCAAATCATCAAAAATCAAAATATCAAACAATTTTAGCTCTTGACTGCTTTTAGTTTTCCTAACTTTCTTCCGACTACCACAAAAAAAACACAAAAACACAATAAAATACTGAACATGCCGGTTCTACTAGATATGGAACACCCGATGGAAAAGATATCCGACAAGAAATACCCTCGAGTTATGTTCAGCAAAATAGAATGCACAGGTATCCCTTCCCCACCCCCATAAAAAAACATGTGTCGTCCTCGACGCATATATGTACAAGACAAAAACTAAGGGAATAGGAAACATACTTGTGCGACCTAGGTGTCAGCTACCTGGTCGGTGGAGGGTGTAGATATACCTCCAACATCAAATCCAATATTCCCGACATGACCCGACACATTCTCAGATCCAACTAAGCTCGTTCCTTCACCATGAGCTCTCGCTGCCTCAATATCGGCTCTGAGTCGAGCCTCCTCTCTTGATTCCTGCAGCGCTCTCTCCATATCACTCTGCTCCCATTTTTGCTGACTGAGCAGAGATGTATCAACATCATCACTTGCCTCTTCACGAGGCCTCTTCCCCTTTTCATGTGCCACTAGCTCCTCCGTGATGAAATCAAAAATCGGTGGTAGCTCCTCCTCAAACTCATCATCAATCACGAGGAGGACCGGTGGAGGTATCGCAGCTGTCTGTCATATGCCCAAGTCCCACACCTCGGATCGTAATGCTCCCAGCTCTGCGTACCATCAGGATAACTCTGGCGCCTGTAATTGTGCAAGGTGCTCGCCCATCCTTCGCTCAAAAGCATCCAGTCGCCTATGCACTGAACTGGACAGTGTCTCCATTCCTTTGACATTCATGGCTTTACCTGCTCCATCAAGACTTTGACTTGTAGAGCCGTTTGTGCTTGCTGCTTCTCTGCTTTAGCTAGCCGCCTAGACATGTCAACCAAAAACTCCTGTGAAACCGTGACTAGGCCGGTTGAGCTGGATCGTGGAGGTGCGATTGATGGTCTGGATGCTGTTGCTACTGTAGATGATGATTCTGGAACATCAGCAGGTGTGGAGGCGTCTGCTGCATCTATAGCCTCAACCTGGCTACCCATTTCTCTGCCCTCAGTAGGCTCTGCCGCTAACTCGAAAAATTGTGCTGCTTCGGTTTGCATCCCGCTGCCAAATGCCTCTGCTATTATGGTTGCTCCAGCGGATGCAGATGCTTGAGTCCTTGCCCTCGATATCGGGTTTATATCATCTCTAATCAACCTAATATCAGTAATCTTCTAAACCACCACTCTCTAATCAACTAATGGAAGTTCTAGCACTCGAGACTCTTGAAAGAGTCTATCAATCAAGCATGGGAAGGGAATCATCATTCCGTCATTTATATCCCGCTCCTGAATCTCCTCGACAATGAACCGTGGGAAATTGATTGCATACCCCTCCATTATGCTGGCTACCAGAGCGGCTCAGTTGGGTGAGAGAATATTTTCATTGCTTGTAGGTACCAGCCTGTGCCTCACCAGCGACCACCAAAATTTAGCATGAAAGTTCAAGCTGGCCTTCTTTATCTGTGACTTAGTACCATGAATCCATTCAACTAACGGCCCCTTTGTGGTAATGATGCGGGAAAGCCAAGTGTACTGCTGTATCCGCTCCATGCTATTTAGCTTCTTTGTTTTGACTTTCCACAACTCGGATACCCTGTGATCAAAGTTTGTCGTGTTCATCGAAGCTTGATATTCTGGCCCGTACAACATCCTAGAAATTATCTCCTCAAATACGTCAACTGAGGTCTCATGCACCATCATTTGATTCAAGGCAGGCTGCTTCTTCCAATCCTGGCCACCTAGTGCTAACCGTTGTAAGGTGGATGCATATGCTGCATAGAACTCGCGAACCAGACATGGTCTATAGCTGCCTGAAGGCTCTGTCAACCACCCGTGCTTGTATTTTTCAAATACTGCCTGTAGCTCCTGCAGGTCTTTCATATCGGTGGTGATCAGCCTTGGCTCCTCATAAATTCTCCACTTTGGATTGCCTTTGTCATTTGTAGCAATATCCCGATTATATATAGCCCACATACCGTGGACACACCATCTCCTCACATTTCTCGGTTGCTCATTCAATGAGCCCGATGTCTCAGTCAGCTAATTGTCTGAGTCCCCTCGCTGGGCATGCGATTCATATACTCTCTCTGTATTGTGCCCAGCTGTGGGAGCCTCCGGAACAAGTGTAGCAGCAGCCCTAGCGCTTTCATTAGTGCGGCTGGGCGGATCTCTTTCTAGAGGAGTGGGAGTATCGACCAGGGCTGTCGAATTTGAACTTTGTTTATCCCTAGACCTAGTCGTCCTACGCACCAACTGCTCCTCCGATACTTCATATTCCTCTTCAGAGCGACTCGACTCTTCAGAGGAGGATGGATCATCTCGCAGCCTTCTGTATGATGGTTGACTGCGCTCAGGTACCTGCTTTTTGGTTGGACCCTTCTTTGGTGTGCCTCGTGGATCCATTGTTCCTGTGGAAACCATGTTAGTACACAAAAGGAGGTGAAATAGAAAATATTTTTTTACTGGTGCCAGTGGTCCTCACGGTGACTAAACGAGTCGTTGCCTCTAGCAACGATTCATGAAGTCACTCGTTACCCAGACTGGACATTTTTTCAAATAGGTCCAGTGTACTTGACGATTTGTCCCAGCGAGTCGTTACAAGAGGCAACGAGTTGTTAGGTCACTCGTCAAGTACACTGCCTCAGCAGTTTATCTTTCTCACTCAGCACAGGCTACATGACGAGTCATTTGGTGACCCAACGACTCGTGATGTGGCTCGTGCTCAAGAGTTCCTGTTCATCATCTTCTTCTTTCCAATTTACAATTCCACAACACACAATCTACAATTAATCATCAACCCAGGTGACTACATGATCGAAATTCAATGTTTCATACTTCCTAGGGTTTATCTACATCACAACACACGTACAAACACAATGTAACTCAAAGAATCATTCAAGCTCACTAATTTATGGGTTTTCAAAATTTCTTGATTTAGTGAAACACTTATTCTGAGTTTTTGTGTGGGGAATATTACTTACAATGCAATATTTCAAAGATGGAGTGCAATAGCAGTTGCTTGTGCTTCAGTGAGTGAGAGTGCAGTGACGATGTTGTTTTCAATGGTGTCTTTGATGGGTTCACGTGAAGAAGGGAAGAGGGAAATTTGAAGTGATTTTTAACGGGGAGTATTCAATGCAATGGGATTCTTTGATTTTAATTTTTAACTTATTCCCATTTATATTCATGGTACGGGTTAGGTAAACATACCTGGGACCTAACGACTCAGGTAATGACTTGTGGTGTTACCCAACGAGTCATTCCTTGAGTCGTGGTCCTTTCCTATTATACTTTTAGGATGGGTCACTTGAAGACTCATTTGGTTTCCCAACGATTCGTTTAGTGATCCGTCATCACCCTTTTTCTTTAGGTTTCAACTTTGATCCAATGTACTTTACGGGGAACTAAACGATTCGTTCCTTGGAGAAACGATTCGTGAAGTCACTCGTTGCTCCCTTTTTTCTGCAGTTCTTTTCACGACTGGCTAAATGAGTCGGCAAGTCAGGCGACGACTCGTTCTGTGATTTTTCTTCACCAGAACTGAAGTTTCAGTTTTTGGTTCCAACTTTAGATTTTCCATCTTATTCACCTGCATCCATCAACAAATGTTAACACTAACTTTTTATTACATTTACAACTTGGGCTGCCTCCCAAGAAGCTCTTGATTTAACGTCGCGTCACGACGTGGGCATTTTGGCTACTCAGACTTCACCAAAACACCTCCATGGGATTCCTCCCATGCAGCGCCTGATTTAACGTCGCGGCACGACACAAGTCACTTGACTACTCAGAATTCGTCAAGTGACTCTTCTCCATCCTCCAATGCAGAAATTATGTTGAATTCCTTGGGCTGTTTCATGGTCTAGCTAATAATGAAGGTAACCTCTTCTTTGTTTAACTGAAATTTTAGTTGCCCTGCTTCCACATCAACTAGGGCCCTACCTGTTGCAAGGAACGGTCGCCCCAAAATAATGGGGACCTTTGAATCGACTTCGCAGTCTAGAATCATGAAGTCTGCTAGGAATATGAACTTATCCACTATGACTAACACATCAAAAAAAATCCCCACCGGCTTTTTAACTGTTTGGTCAACCATCAGTAGCTGCATCGAAGTCGGTATGGGGGTTCCCAAGCCTAACTTTTTAAATACTGCTAGCGACATCAAATTTATGCTAGCTCCTAAGTCAGAAAGTTCCCTTGCAAACTCAACCTCCCCGATGGTGCAAGCTCTAGTAAACGCACCTGGGCCTTTCTTTTTCTGTGCTAGGACCCTGGTAGTGATGGCACCGCAGTGGTGCAGATTATCAATCGGTTTCAAACTTACAGTTCTCTTTTTGGTGTCGAGGTCCTTCATAAATTTGGCATATCCGGGCATTTGCTCAAGTGCCTCCACCAATGGGATATTCAACAGCTGCTTGAGCATAGAGATAAACTTCTGATATTTTCCATCTTCAACTTTCTTCTTCAAGTGCTGGGGTTAAGGAGGAGGAGATCTAGGGATTGTTGTGAGTTTTTGTTGCCCCTCCGTCTCCGTCCCATGGGTATCTCCTTGCTCCTTTGCACTACTCGGAGCAGTTTGCACATCTGAGTTCCCAACCAAAGTTGGGTTGTCAATATCCACTACATCATCATCATGTATCAACCCGGGCCTTTTTGGCTCTTCAACTACGACGGGCCTTGATGGATCAACTGTGGCCTTACCGCTCCTAGTAGTGACCGCCACGCAGTGACCGTCATTTTTCATATTTTGAACAGTATAGTTGGGAAGTGTGCCTTTCTGCCTTTGATTCACTGCAACAGACATCTTACACATCTGCTACTCAATTTGCCTAATTGCCACAGCATGTGACACCACCTTTTGGTTCAAACCTGAAATATCAGTGCGAAGCTCCTTAAAGTGGTTGTCTGTTGCCTCCATCTGCTTGAGAACTTTGGAAAGCATATCTTCAACCCTTCAACCACTTGACTATGGCTCTCGGTTTCATGGAGGAACATACAGACCACCCCTATTATTTTTAAACTCCTCTCGCTTTTTCCAGTCCCTATTGTCCCGGTATTGACCCCGGTTGAAATTATTATCTTTGTAGAAGTTCAGACCTTGGTTCCCTTGATCTTGACGCCAAGAGTCTTGGTTAGAACATTGGGTGTTAGTCCGAAAACCCATCCTCTGATCATTCAAGTAATTGACATCTTCTTCAGACTCAAACTCGCACCGATCATTTCTCTAGGCCTTGCCCTGAGAACCAATAGCGTTCACCTTTTCTGCTCCCATTCCCATTAAGTGCTTGGCAGCAACCCCATGGTGGTCTTGATCTATGCAATGTCCTGGTCACGCTCCTCATATTTTTTCCACTGTTCGGCAGACATACCAACCATATAAGAACCAGCCGGAACCTCCGACTCTCTAGTGTGCCAAGCTTGGTTGGTTTTAGTAATCCTGTCTAGCAGCTCTGCAGCCTTTGCATAAGTATGACTCATGAAGGATCCTCCTGAGATGGTATCAGCAATCGCCTTTGTGTTGGCATTTAGGGACCGATAAAAGATCTCCAATAGTGTATCATCCGGAATCCTGTGGTTTGGCACCTTCTTAAGCATTTTGTTGAACTGCAGCCAGGTCTCATGGAGTGCCTCAGAATTTAGCTTCCTGAAATTGTATGTTTCATCCTTTAGCTTCAACTCCTTGGATGGTGGGAATAACCTTTCAAGAAAAGCTCTCTTGAGCTCTCCCCATGTAGTGATGGAGTCGTTTGGCAGCTCAGCCAACCACATTGTCGCCTCACTCCCAAGAGAGAATGGAAATAACCTCAATCTGATTGCATCCTGACTGACCCATGGCTGCTTGTATGCCTTGCATATACCCACAAAAATTTTCAAGTGAGCGTGGGCATCATCATATGCATGACCTGAAAATATTCCCTTCATATCCAGCAGTTGAATCATTGCGCTTATAATATCGAACTTTTCCCCAGCAGGCAAAGGAGGAGGGACTATCGCTCCAGTGGCACCAACTTCATCTATGTCTGCATCATCTTCCTCATCAAAATATCAGTGTCGCTGGTGCTCTTGACCTATGGGTCATTTAGCTCTTTTAGCTTCTGCAGCTAGACGCTGCTCTTCAGCAACTCTAGCTAACTCATGATCTCTAGACCGAGCTTGCTCTTCGGCCAACATCCTTTCTGTGGCTTGATCCATGATTTCTTGCTCATGTATGTTAGCCATTCTCCTAAGGTTTCTCAATGTTAGCTCAATTTCGTGATCAATTGGTATCAAGGGATTTCCTTGACTTCTAGTGTCGGGCATTCATAAACCTAAGACCTGTTAAGCAACCAAAACAACAAAAGAAAGATAAAACAAAGAAATAAGAACCAATAGTAAAGTTAACACAATTAATAAAAGCTTTAGCCGTATTCCCCGGCAGCGGCGCCACTTTTTGATAACGCTCAAACTCACACTTTTCACAAAGTATGAAGCGGACGTTATCAATGAAGAACCCAACTATAGGTTGACCCTTACCCATATAAACATACCTGGAATGTACACATCAGCCTCTACCTTGCCCTTGGTCCAATTGTTCCTGTGATCCACTCGACCCTACTGGTGTAGAAAAACCTATGACAGCCTCGGTTGGCCATGCCGTGCCACTCTGTCCTCGAATAGGAAAATCCATGAACTTGTGACCCTCACCACCCAAGTCAAACATATAATCAGGTCCCGTCTACACCTACCTGCGTGCCTCCTACTGCATACTCTGCAAAATAATATTGCCGACCCTCTAGACTGTCGCTGTCCTACCTCCACTGGGGTACCATTACTAGGTTCTGTACCTGATACTGCTAGTGTCGAATATACGGATGGCTCCCCCTGATATCGTGGCTTAGATCCATCATATGATCCACATTAGAAGTATGTGGGCCTCATTCTCTTTTGTTGCTCCCTCTCAGCTCGCTCCCATTCT
Organism: Datura stramonium; assembly: GCA_018107945.1. Taxonomy (NCBI): domain Eukaryota; kingdom Viridiplantae; phylum Streptophyta; class Magnoliopsida; order Solanales; family Solanaceae; genus Datura; species Datura stramonium. The sequence goes on from JACEIK010002514.1 coordinate 32,076, forward strand.
GGACACTTTAAATTGTCATCCTCCAAACTTTGTGCCAATGCCTGTATACGTGTTATGCTTGCACCCACCTGCATAGCAGCAACCCCGAAATGTTGTATATACTCTAGAAGCAACCCATTTACATATTTATGTATCCTGGAAAGCATGGTGCTAACAAAAGAAGGAGCATATCGGTACAGCGAATCAAACTGAAGTCCATACTCCCGCACGCTCATATTTCCCTGCTCCAAGTGTAAAAACCCATCTGCCCTATCATCTCGAACCTCTAAAGGCAGATATTGATCTAGAATGTGTCAAAAAAATCAGCCCACTTGACCGGAGGTGCATTTCGACCCCTCGAGTGCTCCCAACCTTCATACTACAACAACGCTACCTCGCGCAATCTAAATGCCGCTAACTCTGTAGCCTTAATAGGATTGTCATGCATAACTCAGAATATCCGATACAACTGATTCACGAAGTCCTGTGGGTCCTTATTTACCTGTGTCCCAGAGAACTCTGGTGGATTCAAATCTATGAACTCTTGAGTCCTGGAACTCCCAGCACGTTCTCCAAACCCTGTACCTGGTTCTGCCCCAACCTCTTGCTGTCCCTCTACTACTCTAGCCAGGAACTATATTGCAGCCCTCAACTCCTGATATGTCACAGTTGGGTAGGTGTTGTAGCTCTTAGGACCTACTCAGCCCTCAGAACATATTTAGCTGGGGGTATTGGTTCTGGTGGTGGAGTGACGGCCTCTTCCTGGGCCTCAGATGGGTCTGTCTCTATAGGGTGTACCCTACTGGTACCCTCAACTGCTGCAATATCTAGCCGCTTTCCAGTCGCTGTTCTCCGAGTTACAGGCATCCCGGCATAATTTAACAAATGTAGGACTAGACCCGACTCCCACAACTTCAGACTAGACCCTGTAGCCTTCTGTCTATAAGTACGCTGCGCAACACACATATAAACAAGACTCTACTAGACATGACTCATGGACTCCCTAGGACATGAACTAATTAAGAATGAATAAAGAATCAAAATTAGTGAATAATATTTCCG
>JACEIK010002514.1:33264-50154 GCA_018107945.1 Datura stramonium
GTAGAACCAAAAGGCATTCACAAGGACTCACATGACCTACTACAACATTTAAACCCCAACAGATACCCGTCTATGAGCCTCTAAAGAGTTTAACAAGTTTATACTGATTAGGACAGGGGCCCGACCTACCCAATATGTATATACAATCACAAAAAGGTATCTCCGAACAAGCTGGAGATTACCACACCTTCCTGGAACTCAACTTAACCTCGGGGACCTCGATCAGCCTAACGGTTAGGACTTGCAGGCATGAATGCAGCGCCCGACTAGAGCGTCAGTACACAATGTACCGAATATGAGAGGTGACTATAAGACAAGAGTTTAGAGATAATAGACAACTGACAGAACATAGAGAGACAACATAAAATATATAACCTAGAAGTCGACATACCTGGGACATACAGGAAGCTCCAAACAACAATATAATACCACCAATCAATACAAAGATAAAACAAGTAAAATATTTCATCAATCAGGCATTGCCGGACCATCTCTCGGCTGTGCAGTTAGCAAGATCAATCCATTTGGGAGAACCAATGAAGTCCTAGGAAGGATCAGACATGTCAGACCACTCTCAAATCATGTCTTGATATGAAATTACGGAGGACATCATCCTCAACCCCATTGGTCGATCAACCCGTAGGATCAAGCCCTCAGCCGGAAACACTCTCGGGCGTTGGGTATCCACAAGTCCCAAGGCATCAATAGAACATACAACCATAATCACAAACATTCACAATCAATTTTCATAAGTAAGGACCCTAAACAACCCCTAATCGACTCATGATGGTGTCAACCGACACAAACTAATCTAAGGGTTGCTCAACTCGACGACGTGCCCAATGGTACACGACCCCAACCCAAACTTGTGACAACATTAACCCACAACACCACACAACCAGTAGCTCAATCAAGGGTACACCTATCAGGAATTCAAGGCATCATGAGACAGCCCACATGCACGACAATAACACTAACACAAGTCTACTGAAATCATGCCGAAAAAGGAAAAAAATGGCCTACACATACCATGGATGTCGATGAACCCAATCTAGCCAAACCTCCACTCCCCAAGTACACCAAGATACTGCCTAAAAGAAGCAAACAAACCACCAGCACTCTGCTAGAAGATCCAACAAGAGAAACAACACAAAACCAAGTTTACCGACTAGTTCTTCATGAATTCGGCAGTAGGAAATCTAAAATAACATTCTACCAAGATAAAATACTCTTTAAGAATCCTAAGAATACTAATAACCAACAAATAACTAGAACTTACCAACCAGAATCACGAAGCAGCCACCAAACTGCCGAAAACACAATTCAACGACGCGATCTACTCTAGGAATCCATCCCCCTGACACCAAAATCACATGGACTTATGATTTCTAGCTCCAAAACCCAAAGAAAACCATGTAAGAAACTTTAGAGAGGTTTCATACGAAATATGTTTCTGGAAAATGAATTTTGATGACCAACAACCGATAGAAGGGGATTAAATAATCCTCCACCGCCTTAGTTATTTTTGACATGTCTGCTTGTGCAGTCTCACGAAAACGCGAATATATCACTACTCCAAAGTTGGATTGACTAATGGTTTAATGTGTTGGAAACTAGACTAGTAGAACTTTAATTTGAAAGGTCGTACACCCCATAACTCCATATATATTGGGAGAAAAGCCTCTAGACATTTGACCTAAATTTCAAAAAATATCAAGAAAGAAATTTTGAGATAACTTTTACCGAATTTTGTTTTACAACTTGATCAACATCCAATGTTAAATACGATCATAGTGTTACTCAAATACCTCATAACACTTCCTTCATAGCCTATTAAGTACTCTTAGTCCTATCTCAAAGTACAAATTTATTTCCTAATCTATACGGGGTGTTACTTCCTTCCCCCCTTGAAACATTTGGCATCGAATGTTGGACAACACACACTATTCATGCCTGGGAATTTTACACTACACAATTAACCTACAAAATTATAGAAAAAAGGGTCTGACACAAACAATACCAATAATACCATATATATACTTAACGTTTTGCCTGCTGGAGGCTCTGTGACCTGCTGGCTATCCAATGCGAAGATACGTGGATGACGATAAGCAGACTCTGTCGTGGTAGCTTAGCCTCTACCTTGCCCATGGCCCAATTGTGCCTCTGGTCCACAAGACCCTGCTGGTGTAGACGACCCTACCACAAACCCGATCGGTCGTGCCGCGCCACTCTATCCTCGAACAAGATAATCCATGAACTTGTGACCCTCACCACCACAAGTAAAATATATAATCGGCTCCCTTGTACACCTACCTGCATGCCTCCTACCGCATACTTTACAAAACGATATTGCCGACCCCCGCACTATCGCTGTCCTGCCTCCATTGGGGTACTATGATTAGGTTTTGTACCTAATACTACTGGTGTCGAATATCCAAATGGCCCCCCTGATACCATGGCTTAGATCCATCGCGTGATCCACTCTCGAAGTCTTCATAACTCGGAAGATGTGATACAACTGATTCACGAAGTCCTGTGGGTCCTCATTTACCTGTGTGCCAAAGAATCTGGTGGATTCAAAGCTATGAACTCTCAAGTCCTGGAACTCCTAGCATGTTCTCCAAACCCTGTACCTGGTTGTGCCCCAACCTCTGGCTGTCCCGCTATTACTCTAGCCAGCAACTGTACTGTATCCCTCAACTCCTAATCTGTCATAATTGGGGGAGGTGTTGCAGCTCTCGAGACCTGCTAAGCCCTCGGAACATCTCTAGCTGGGGGTACTAGTTCTGGTGGTGGAGTGGCGGCCTCATCCTAGGCCTACGATGGTTCTATCTCTATAGGGTGTACCCTTGGTACCCTTACATGCTTCAATATCTAGCCGTTGTTCGGTCGCTGTTCTTCGAGTTACAGGCATCCCTGCACAATTTAACAAACATAAGACTAGACCTGACTCCTACAACTTCAGACTTACCACACGATTTGATTAAGAAAGAAGTATAACTATCCTAAATTCCCTATAGCCTCTTGTCTATAAGTACGCTGAACAACACACACATAAACAAGACTCTACTAGACACAGCTCATAGACTCCTTAGGACATGAACTGTTTTGATACCAAGTCTGTCTATAGCCCAACCCAAGGAAGCATGAATGGCACCTGGTGCCACCCCTGATAGGAGCATACACGACGCCCAAATATAAAACAAAGGCCAAATCTGCTGAGATTTAGCATAAAATAACATACTAACCATAATAATACAGAAAATGTGGCAAGTAGGTATTATGCTACTAGGGTCTTCAAGACCATATACAATCAAAAGGCATACACAAGGACTCAAATGACCTACTACGATATTTACAACCCAACAGGTACCGTCTATGAGCCTCAAAAGAGTTTAACAAGTTTATATTGATCGGGATAGGGCCCCGATCAATCCACTATGTACACAAAATCACAAAAAGGTATCTACGAACAAGTTGGAGCTTACCACACCTGTCTGGAACTAAACTCAACCTCGGGGACCTCAATCAGCCTAACGATTAGGACCTGCAGGCATGAATGCAGCGCCCTACTAGGGCGTCAATACACAATGTACCAAATATGTGAGGGGACTATAAGATAAGAGTTTAGAGATAATAGACAAATGACCAAAAATAAAGCGACAACCTCAAAAATATAACCTAGCAATCCACATACCTGGGACATATAGGAAGCTCCAATCAATAATATAACACCACCAATCAATAATATAACACCACCAATCAATAGAAAGATAACACAAGTAAAATATATCATCAATCAAGCACTGCCAGACCATCTCTCGGTTATGCAGTTAGCAAGCTCCATCCATCTGGGAGAACCAACGCAATCACAGGAAGACTCAGACATGTAAGACCACTCTCGAATCATGTCTTGACTTGACACTATAAAGGACAGGTCACAACCCAAACGTACACCCGGATCGTAGATACGGTACAAGGGACTCGAGGGACCCCAAGTCGACCCATGGCTCATGCGTACAACTATTCTCATTCAACTAAGAGAAACGATAATCACAAAGATGTAGCGGAAACGTAATCATAATATAGCATCAAGAAAGACCAACATTTACATAGTTGAGTGCTACATACTTGTCCGAAAGCCTCTAATACATAAGATGGGTTGATCGGACAACATCCCCAACTAACCTGACCAAAACTGAACGTAAACAACATGAAAGTATGCAAAACAACCCTCGGAGCATGAGGACTCACCAACAAGCTGAAAGCGTAAGATGAGATGGCCTAAGGGTAAGGATGAGCCTGAGATCCGGACCCTGTATCATGAAACGATACAGCATAAAAAGTATGCGATCAGTACGTGGAACGTACTGAGTATGCAAGGTAAGTAAAACGGTCAATTTAAAAGTAAAGTAAACTCATAAATAGACATAAGAGAAGGACATCATGCTTGCATCAAAATTCTTCACAGTAAAACATAAGGCTCAAGACTTTTAAATCATTCATAATCATTCATTATCATAATTGTAAATAACTTTATCATAATATAACTTGATCCAATAACATAATTATAACAATGCATAAAACATGTAGAACAATGGGAGGACTCATCATAACCGACACCATCATGGTAGAGCCTTTCATGATGCCCCACTGTCTCGCTCAAGTGGGCAAAGCCAACCCTGGCTTGCTAGGAGAGGGTCGTGCATAAGACGTGATATCATATTTGAGGGGAGATCATTATCATAACATCATAACATTTACAACCCACAGTGGCACGTGGTTATGAGATACCGACGTAGTCCTTTGAATGTCGGGCTGCTCGGTGCTAGAAACGGCTCCCAAAAACATGCATATAGGCTCATACCAAAATCATTAACATTATGCATACAAATTTCTTGGATAAGATATAACATTTATCATCATTAATCCCCTTTAACACATGCTTAGCCATGAACCAAGGCCCTTTTTATCGGCCAACATCATAAATCGATAAATCATGAAATTCATTTCATAAATCATAAATCATTCTTCATCATATGGGCATTTCCCAGTGCTTCATCATACTCAATTCTTTCAATATATGCTCATAAACATGGGTAACTTGGATTCATGTGTTTCCATAATCAATAAACTTAAAATGATGAATATTCATCATAAATCATAATTTCCATGAACTTTCATAAATGGAAAATTTAGATTTAAAAAGATGGAAACATGATTTTGATGAAAATAATACTAAAACTGCCCAACATGCATATTTCAATAAAAAAAACTCAATTAAAACATACCCAAAAGGAGAAATCACATTGACATGCTTTGGGTAAAACCCCACGGAATTTGAGTAGGAGAATTCATGACTTTAATCGAAATTGGGCATGGGTGAGGAAGAATTCCACCCATTTTAAAAACCTACATACCTGGGACTAGAGAGACTCAAAGTTCCTTGAACACCCACAGAGAAATTGAAGAAAATTTTGGGGAAGAAGGCCTTGAATCTCCCAAAAACCTCTCTATAATCTTTGCATGAGAATGGGCATGTCTAAAAGACTTAACTCATATTATCATACTCAGAAAATATCCAAAACGACGTAGTTTAGGGGCTAAAAATGAGGAAAGGTCAAAATACCCTAAAAATAATTTCCCTAAAAATTGACCCGGACAGACCAACGACCAGACCAACGGGTCGTGGCATCACACCATGACTCGTGGTATCGAGTCTTTGGGTCCATTGCCTTATGAAATGTCTCAGATCCTTCCCACGAATCGACAGGATGAGTCATTAAAACAAACCACGGGTCGTTGAATCGACCATCGACAGCCCCTTGACCAAATATGACTTCCCTTTCCACGAGCCTCACCACGACTCGTGGTGGCATCTAACGAGTTGTGGTATCCATCCGTTGAATGCACTGGAAACTTCAACAAAAAAGCAACAACTTGAAACAATGGTTCGTGGTATCTCACAACGAATTGTGGGACGACCCGTTGCTTCCTCCTCAGCCTAAGCTCATTCCTTCTAACAAATGGTAACAACGACTCGTTGTTCCTGACAATGAGTCGTTACACCGTCCGTTGTCACCACTGCTTCTCTGAACCCCCCTTTCCATGACTGTTTTCGATGACTCGTGGTATCCACCCACGGGACGTTGAGTCGTCCGTTCTGTGATATTTTTTTCAGTTTTCTGCACTTTTCAATCTTAACTCCCGGGTCTATTCTTAGGACTTTCCGGGGTATTACAATATCTCCCCGTTGGGACATTCTTCCTCGAATGTAGGAAACAAGCAGCAAGAAAAAACATACAGTTTATCATAGTTATATACTGATCATTTAATCGAAATTTTCACTGAGTGACTACCTCCGAATCAAACCACATAGCTGAACTGATCTCATACTTCACATATGCATTCATACACATAAAAGAAACTTGCACACATAAACTGAACATGAAAACTAAATAGAGTCATAGGGAAAAACTGATACCTCAAGTCGGAACTTAGCCTGTAGAGAATAAATGTGGGTATTTAGCCATCATATCTGCTTCGGCTTCACACGTAGCTCCCTCAACATGCTGATTCCTCCATAATACTTTAACTGAAGCTACTTATTTGTTCCTTAGCTTACGAACATGACGATCTAAGATTTCCACCAGAATATCTTCATAGTTGAGGCTGTCTTTCACCCCAATGCTGTCTAACGGAACTACCAAGGCTTGATCACCCAAGCACTTCTTCAAAAGTGACACATGAAAGACGGGAGAAACTGAAGATAGCTCCGAGGGAAAGTCCAACTCATACACCACCTTACCAACTCTTCCACAACCCGGTAGGGGCCAACATAGCGGGGACTGATTTAACCTTTCTTTCCGAATTGTATGACTCCATTCATGGGAGACACCTTTAGAAATACCCAGTCATCCACATCAAACTCCAGCTCTCTTCTCTTTACATTAGCATACGATTTCTGACGACTCTGAACGGTTTTCAACCGGTCCCGTATCAATTGAACCTTCACCATCACCTCATGAACTGAATCTGGTCCAATCATAGCTTCCTCACCAACCTTGAACCATCCGATGCAAGACCTACACCTCCGCCCGTAAAGAGCCTCGAACGGTGCAATCTGGATGCTGGAGTGGTAACCGTTATTATAATAAAACCCGATCAAGGGTAAATGATCATCCCAACTACCTTTTAAATTCATAACACACGCCCTTAATATATCCTCAAGGGTTGGAATGGTTCATTCTGCTTGGCCGTCTATTTGCGGATGGAAGGCTGTACTGAGCTTAACTTGCGTCCCAACTCCTTTTTGAAAAGAATGCCAAAATTGAGAGGTAAACTGAGTACCTCAGTCTGAACTAATAGACAAGGGCACTCCATGAAGTCGAATTAACTCCCTAATATATAATTTAGCATAATCATCCGTTGAATCTGTGGTATTGACTGGTAGGAAATGTGCAGCCTTAGTTAACCTGTCCACCACCACCCAAATGGAGTCATAGTGTTGGCGAGTACGAGGTAGGCCTGTAACAAATTCCCTATTAAAATATTCCCACTTCCAAGTGGGGATGCTGATATCCTGAAGTACGCCTCCCGGCCTTTGATGTTCGACTTTCACTTGCTGACAGTTTGGACATTTTGCTACGAACTCCGCAATGTCTTTCTTTATACCATCCCACCACTAGATTTCTCGCAAATCCCGATACATTTTCGTGGATCCTGGATGAATAGAATATTTGGTATCATGTGCCTCATGCAATATCCAAACTCTCAAATTATCAATGTCCGGAACACATCGTCGACCCTGGTATCGCATCACACCATCTCCCCCTTGGGAGAAAACATCCATCTTTTGACTCCGCATCTCCTCCTTCTGCTTCCTCAATATTGGATCCTCATCTTGCCTGGATTTAACATCGACTACCAAGGACGACTCTGACCCGTTATGCACAACAACACCGCCATCGACCGAGTCGATCAATCTAATTCCTAGCCTTGAAAGTCGGTGGACATCCTTCACCAACTCCTTCTTTCCCTCATCCACGTGGGTCACACTCTCCATGGAGATCCTATTGAGCGCATACGCAACCAGATTACCCTTTGCCCGAGTGGTAAAGGAAACACATGTCATGGTCCTTAAGTAATTCCAACCACCTCCTCTGCCGAAGGTTTAGATCCTTCTGTGTGAACACATATTGCAAGCTCTTTTGATTCGTAAATATATCCACGTGGACCCCATACAAGTAATGCCGCATATCTTCAATGTAAACACCACCGCGGCCAACTCGAGATCATGGGTCGGGTAATTCTTTTCATGGACTTTCAACTGTCTCAAAGCATATGCTATCACCTTCCCACGCTGCATCAACACACATCCCAGTCCGACTCTCGAAGCATCACAATAGACAATGAAGACATCAGTACCCTTGGGTATGGTCAACACTGGTGCTGAAGTGAGTCAGGCCTTTAACTCCTAGAAGCTTTTCTCACAAGCATCCCACCATTGGAATATTACCTTTTTTTGAGTTAGCCTGGTCAATGGGGCCGCAATAGATGAGAAACCCTCTACAAACCTTCGATAATAACCTGCTAGGCCTAAGAAACTCCAAATTTTTGAAGGATTCATCGGTCTAGGCCAGTTCTTCACTGCTTCGATCTTCTGGGAATCTTCCCTTATGCCTTCGGTTGATACTACATGTCTTAGAAATGCTACCAAGTTTAGCCAAAATTCACACTTACTAAACTTTGCATACAACTGACGATCCTTGAGGGTATGCAACACTATTCTCAAATGAGTGGCATGCTCCTCCTTGCTCCGGGAGTATATAAGAATGTCGTCGATGAACACGATGACGAACATATCCAAATATTGCTTGAACACCCTGTTCATCAGGCCCATAAAAGCTACAAGAGCATTGGTTAGCCCAAAATACATAACACTGAATTCGTAGTGACCATACCGATTCCTAAAAGCGGTCTTCGGGATGTCACTCTCTCGAACTCTAAGCTGATGATACCCGGACCTGAGATCGATCTTGGAGAAACACTTGGCACTCTGAAGCTAGTCAAAAAAACCATCAAGCCTGGGTAAGGCGTATCTCTTCTTGATGGTAACCTTGTTCAACTGCCGATAGTCAATACACATGCGAAGGGAACCGTCCTTCTTCCGAACAAATAAAACTGGTGCACCCCATGGAGACTGGCTTGGTCTAATGAAGCCCTTATCCAATAGATCCTTTAACTGATCCTTCAATTCCTTCAGCTCGGCTAGAGCCATCCTGTAAGGAGGGATAGAAATAGGTTGTGTAACTGGCAATAGATCAATACTGAAATCAATTTCCCTTTCCGGAGGAACACCTAGCAAATCCTCGAAAAACACCTCTGGATATTCGCACACCATCGGAACTGACTGAATAGTCGGGTCCTCGGACTCCACATCCTTAACCCTAACTAGGTGGTACATACACGCCTTAGAGATCATCTACCTAGACTTAAGATAGGAAGACGTGCTAGCACTGCCGAACTACCCTTCGACTCTAAAATTGACTCACCCGGAAAACGAAACTCCACGGTATGGGTCCTACAATTAATAGAAGCATAACATGCAAACAACCAATCCATACCCAAAATGATGTCAAAATCAATCATGGCCAATTCTACTAAGTCTGCGGAGGTAACCTTATGCAACACAGTGATCGAGCACCCTCTATATACCCGTCTAGATACAACCGAATCACTGATAGGGGTAGACATGGACAATGGTTCTGACAGAATTTCAGGACTAACTCAAAAACTACTAGCAATGTAAGGACTCATGAAAGACAATGTAGCCCCTGAATCTTGCAAGGCATAAACATCAATATGAAAGATACGCAACATACCAGAGATCACGTCTGGCAAAGTCTCCTTCTCCTGGCACGAGGCAAGGGCATAAAATCGGTTCTGGTTCTATCTACAACCTCCACTAGTCGATGCTCCCTTTGGGGAAGAATGGCTGGAGCTGCTGCTATCCTGGCGGTCTGTGTACTCCCCTATCAGCACCCTGTATAGCATATGGGCACACTCGGCGCATGTGCCTAGGTCTACCAAACCCAAAACAGACATCTGAACCGAGCAGGCTCTCCCCGGTGTGACTCTTGTCGCACGTCCCGTAGGCTGGAGAGTTATACTCTAACTGGGTGCCCCTCTGATCCCTCGACCCTAAAGCCCTGTTCCTATGATCACCCCTGGGTTTGGATGGAATACTAGCTGAGGATGGTGCTGGGGATAGTGACCTCTGCTGAAACTTTGGACGGTAGCCACCGCCAGACCTCTGATGCGAAAACCCACGACTATCTATCCGAGCCCTCTTTGCCTCCCTCTTCCTCGCATGAGCCGCTTCCATCTGCTGGGCATACAACACTATGCGAGGAAAGTCCATATCCTAGTGAAGCATGGCAGTCCTGCAATCCTTGTCTAAGTAACCAACTACACCATGAACAAATCGGCTCACCCACGCCCTCTGATCCATTACCAACTCTGGGGCGTATTTCGACAAGCGAGTTAACTCAAGTAAATACTCCAGCACTGACATTTTCCTTGCATGAGGTTAACGAACTCAGTTTCTTTCAACTCCCTCATTTTCCGAGGGAAGAATCTTTCAAGAAAAGCCATGTAGAATTCATCCCAGCTGATAGGGCCCGCTCCCGCTGCCCTGCTGTCCTTCCATTGCTTGTACCAAATATGAGCGACCTCCTTTGCTGATACGAGGCCGAGGCCACATACTCTCCATTTGTCACTCCCATAACCCGAGTGACCTTCAAGATCCCTTCAATGAACTCGTGTGGATCCTCATCCACCTTCGATCCCATGAACTCAAGAAGGTTAATCCTCAAGAAGTTTCTAAACCGAGCCGCCGCCGTATTGCCATTCTCGGAAACCTGCACAATAGCCTGCTGATTGACCTGAGCGATCAAGGCCTATGCCAACATCTGAATCGCCGCCTGAAACATGGCGTGGGCAGCCAACTCTAGTTCCTGGGGCTCCGGAACAGGTGAGGCTTGCTGATGCCCATGGTCATTGCCATCCCCCAGGCCTTCATCATTTCCATTCCTCTTTCCGTTCATTCTCCTAGGAGCCATAATTTTGCAATCGCGAATTGCACGAATTAGAAGGATGAAAAGGCTTTTCATCGCATGACATAGAACATGAAAGAAGGGAACATTTCCAAAAATGTTTAGTAGCCTCTTCGTCATAGGTGTGACGCACTTCACACCCATGAAAAAGACTCTACCTAACGCAGCTTTCAGACTCCCTAGGACACTTCAAACCCATTTCTATGATACCAAGTTTGTCACAATCCGAACGTACACCCGGATTGTAGACACGGGACAAGGGACCCGAGGGACCCCAAGTCGACCCATGGCTCATGCATACAACTATTCTCATTCAACTAAGCGGACCGATAATCATAAAGATATAGCGGAAACGTAATCATAACATAGCATCAAGAAATACCAACGTTTACATAGATGAGTGCTACATACTTGTTTGAAAGCCTATAATACATAAGATGGGTATATGGGACAACATCCCCGACTAACCTGACCAAAACTGAATGTAAACAACATGAAAGTATGCAAAACAGCCCTCGGAGCATGAGGAACCAACAAGATGAAAGCGTAAGTTGAGATGGCCTAAGGGTGAGGATGAGCCTGAGATCCGGACCCTATATCATGAAACGATACAACATAGAAAGTATGAGGTCAGTACGTGGAATGTACAGAGTATGCAAGGTAAGTAAAATGGACATTTTAAAAGTAAATCAAACTCATAAATAGACATAAGAGAAGGACATCATGCTTGCAAAAAAATTCTTCACAATAAAACATAAGGCTCAAGACTTTTAAATCATTCATAATCATTCATTATCATAATCGTAAATAACTTTATCATAATATAACCTGAGCGACTAACATAACTATAACAATTCACAAAACATGTGGAACAATGGGATGACTCATCATAACCGACACCATCATGGTAAAGCCTTTAATGATGCCCCATTGTCTCGCTCAAGTGGGCAGAATTGACCCTGGCTTGCCAGCCGAGGGTCGTGCATAAGGCATGATATCACATTTGAGGGGGGATCATTATCATAATATCATAACATTTACAACCCGCGGTGGCAGGTGGTTATGAGACACCGGCGTAGCCCTTTGAACGTCGGGCTACTCGGTGCTAGACACGGCTCCCAAAAACATGCATATAGGCTCATACTAAAATCATTAACATCATGCATAAAAATTCCTTGGCTAAGATATAAAATTTATCATCATTGTTCCACTTTAAACATGCTTAGCTAAGAATCAAGGGACATTTTATCGGCCAACATCATAAAAATCGATAAATCATGAAATTCATTTCATAAATCATAAATTATTCTTCATCATATGGGCACTGTACAATGCTTCATCATATTCAATTTTTTCAAAATATGCTCATAAACATGGGTAACTTGGATTCATGTGTTTCCATGATCAATAAACTTAAAATGATAAATATTCATCATAAATCATAATTTCCATGAGCTTCCATAAATGGGCAATTTTTAGATTTAAAAAGATGGAAACATGATTTTTATGAAAATAATACTAAACCTGCCCAAAATGCATATTTCAATGAACAAAACTCAATTAAAGCATACCCATAAGGAGAAATCACATTGACATGCTTTGGGTAAAACCCATGGAATTTTAGTTGCAGAATTCATGACTTTAATCGAAATTGGGCATGGGTGAGGAAGAATACCATCCATTTTAAAACCCTACATACTTGGTACTGGAGAGACTTGAAGTTCCTTGAACACCCACAAAGAAATTGAAGAAACTTTTGGGGAAGAAGACCTTGAATCTCCCAAAAACCTCTCTAGAATCTTTGCATGAGAATGGGCATGTCTAAAAGACTTAACTCATATTATCATACTCAGAAACTATCCAAAACGGCGTAGTTTAGGGGCTAAATATGAGGAAAGTTCGAAACTACCCTTAAAGTAATTTTCCCAAAAACTGACCCGGACAGACCAATGAACAACCCAACGGGTCGTGGCATCATACCACGACTCATGGTATTGAGTCGTCGGGACCACTTCCTCATGACACATCTCAGATCCTTCCCACAACTCGACAGGACGAGTCGTTACAACAAACCACGGGTCGTTGAATCGACCGTCGTCAGCCCCTTGACCAAATATGACTTCCCTTTCCACGAGCCTCACCACGACTCGTGGTGGCATCCAACGAGTCATGGTCTGCATCTGCTGAATGCACTGGAAACTTCAACCAATAAGAAACAACTTGAAACAATGCTTCGTTGTATCTCAGAACGAATCGTGGGATGACCCGTTACTTCCTCCTCAGCCTAATCTCAGTCCTTCTAATGACTGGTAACAACAACTCATTGTTCCTTACAACGAATCGTTACACCATCCGTTGTCACCACTACTTCCCTGAACCCCCCTTTCCATGACTGCTTTCGACAAATCATGGTATCCACCCACGGGTCGTTGAGTCATCCATTCTGTGATATTTTTGCCAGTTTTATGCACTTTTTAATTTTAACTCCTGGGTCTATTCTTAGTCCTTTCTTGGGTATTACAGGACATCATCCTCAACCCCGTAGATTGATCAACCCTTGGGCTCAATCCCTCAGTCGGAAACACTCACGTGCATTGGGTATCCACAAGCCCCAAGGCCTCAATTATAAAATACAACCACAATCACAAACATTCACAATTAATTTTCACAAGTAAGGACCCTAAACAGCCCCTAATCGGCTCACGATGGCGTCAACTAATTCTAAGGGTTGCTCGACTCGACGACGTGCCCACTGGCAAACGAGTATAACCCAACCTTGTTACAACATTAACCCACAAAACCACAAAACCAGTAGCTCAAACAAGGTTACACCTATCACGAATTCAAGGCTTCATGAGACAGCCCACACGCACGACAATAGCACTAACACAAGTCTACGGAAATCATGCCGAAAAAGGGAACAAACAACCTACATATACCTCAACCATCGATGAACCCAAGCTAGCCGAACATCCACTCCCAAAGTACACCAAGATACTGCCTAAAAGCAGCAAAGAAAGAACCAACACGCTGCTAGAAGATCCAACAAGAGAAACAACACAAAACCAAGTTTACCGACTAGTTCTTCATGAATTCAGCGGTAGGAAATATAAAATAACTCTATACCAATATCAACAACTCCTTAAGCATCCTAAGAATACTAAGAACCAACAAAGAACAAGAACTTACCAACCAGAAACACGAAGAAGCCACCAAACTGCTAGAAACACAATTCAACGACGCGATCTATTCTAGGAATCCAACCCCCCGACACCAA
This sequence comes from Datura stramonium, assembly GCA_018107945.1. Taxonomy (NCBI): domain Eukaryota; kingdom Viridiplantae; phylum Streptophyta; class Magnoliopsida; order Solanales; family Solanaceae; genus Datura; species Datura stramonium. Next base: position 47,662 of record JACEIK010002514.1, read on the forward strand.
AATCACTTGGGTTTATGAATTCTAGATCCAAAACCTAAAGAAAAAAATGGAGAGAACTTGAAAGAGGTTTCATACGAAATATGTTTCTGGAAAATGAATTTTGATGACCAACAACCGACCAAAGGGGATTAAATAATCCTCCACCGCCTTAGTTATTTTTTACGTGTCTTCTTGTGCAGTCTCACAAAAATGGGAATATCTCTCTACTCCGAAGTCGAGTTGACGAATGGTTTAAGGCGTTGGAAACTAGACTCATAGAAATTTAATTTGGTAGGTCGTACACCCCCTAACTCCTTATATATTGGTAGAAAAGACTCTATACATTTGACCTAAATTTCAAGAAATCTCAAAAAAAGAAATTTTACGATAACTTTTGCCGAATTTCATTTTACAACTTGATCGACGTCGAATCTTAAATATGATCATAGAGTGAATCAAATACCTCATAAAAATTTCTTCATAGCCTATTAAGTACTCTTAGTCCTATCTCAAAGTAAAAATTTATTTCTTAATCTATACGGGGTGTTACACCAGAATTGATGACTTGTTTGACCAACTTCAGGGTGCTAAGTATTTCTCAGGGATAGACCTCAGATCCCACTATCATTAGCTTAGGTTTAGGGAGAGTGATATTCTGAAGACAACTTTTAGGACTCGGTACGGTCACTATGAGTTTGTAGTTTTGTCTTTTGGATTGGATGAATAGGTTGCTCAATCCATATTTTGATATGTTCATGATAGTATTCATAGATGATATTCTCATATTCTCTCAGAGCGAGGAGGAGCATGCCACTCATTTGAGGATTGTGCTACACACTCTCAATGATCACCGGTTGTTTGCTAAATTCAGAAAGTGTGAGTTTTGGTTGAACTCAATAGCATTTTTGGGTCATGTGGTGTCAAGAGAGGGTGTGTATGTGGACTCTCAAAATATAAAGGTGGTGAAGAATTGGCCTAGACTTGTTAATCCCTTGGAGATCGGGAGCTTCTTGGGTTTACTTGGCTATTACAGGAGGTTTGTTGAAGGATTTTCATCCATTGTAGAACCGTTGACTAAGTCGACCCAAACGAAAGTTAAATTTCAGTGGTAAAATTCCTGTGAGAAGAGTTTTTAGTAGTTAAAGACTCGAGTCACTTCAGCCCCTATATTGACCCTACCCAAGGGAATATATGGATTCATTGTGTATTGTTATACCTCTAAGGTTGGTCTTGGTTGTGTGTTGATACAGTATAGTAAGGTCATCGCATATTCCTCTAGATAGCTTAAGACTCATGAGAAGAATTATCCGACGCATGACCTAGAGTTGGAAGCAGTAGTGTTCGCATTGATGATTCAGAGACACTACTTGTATGGGGTGCATGTGGATGTGTTCACGGACCAAAAGAGCCTACAGTATGTGTTAACCCTGAAGGACTTGAATTTGTGAAAAAGGAGATGGCTAGAGCTTCTCAAGGATTATGACATGACTGTCCTTTGTCATCCAGGCAAGGCCAATGTAGTGGCGGATGCCTTTAAAAGGCTGTCCATTGAGAGTGTGTCTCATGTTGAGGATAGGAAGAAGGAGTTGGCAAAGGATGTCCTTAGTTTTCTTGGTTGGGGGTTGTCCTTTTTGACTCAACAGATGGTAATGTTAATGTTAAGAATGGTTCAGAATCTTCTTTGGTGACTGATGTTAAGGATAGCCAAGAGGAGGATCCTATCTTAGTGAAGCTAAAGGAATTGGTTCAGATTCAGAAGGTGGAGGTCTTCTCCCATAGGGGACATGGTGTGCTTCGTTATCAGGATCGTTTATGTGTTCTGGGTATTGATGATTTGAGAGAATAGATGTTGCATGAGGATCATAATTTTTGATATTCTATGAATCCAGGTGCCACAAGATGTTCCATGCCCTGCAGAAAGTCTATTGGTAGAATGGCATGAAGAAGGATAGCTGAGTTTGTGGCTAAGTGTCTGAATCATCAACAAGTGGAAGTGGAGCATCAAGGACCTGGAGGTATGCTACAAGACATCAGTATCCCCACTTATAAGTGGGAAGAGATCAATATGGACTTTATCACAGGGTTGCCTCACACTTGTTGACGACTGCGTCCAAGCGCACACGCAAGCGTACGTGGTCTTACAAGTAATATAGTGGCCCTTTTTAAGAGCCGGATGTCGAACCCACAGGGACTGGACAAATTTAGCTAATTATCAAGTTCAAGTGTGATATTAGCTTTCGCAAGTGTTGATATAGACTTTCTTGATAAAGTTTAATTAAGTCTAGGGGTGGTCACAGGAATACTCTGAAGTCATTCAAGGAGAAACTAGAGCTAAGGCCAGATAATCATGCGATACTACGCTTTGTAATGGTTTAAGTATGGAATTATCAATTATCGTCTCACATAATTGCAATTGCATGTTCATGGTCTTTCGAGCCTCTAAACACGAAAAACTAGCCTCACAACTACATCGTTGAGCGGGGATGTGACATTCTAGTTCGTGGGCAATTCAAT
>JACEIK010002514.1:74106-86978 GCA_018107945.1 Datura stramonium
ATGAGCCAGCACTTCATTCGATTGCTGGTGATGGGGACAGTCTCTTAATAATGACTTGAATCTTTCCCAAGCCAAATATAAATTCTCATCAGGCCTCTGCGTGAAACTTAGTATTTCACTTATCAATTTTGCAGTCTTGCCTGAAGGAAATAATCTGATCAAGAACTTCTTCGCCAAATCATCCCAAAAAGTTATGGAGTTTGGTGGCTCAGCTTTCAACCACGGGTAAGTCGGACATAATTTGTGGACACTCTGGTGGGGACGAAAGTGTCACTAATCTCTAAAAAGTTTTGTAAGTGCTGTTGCGGGTCCTCATATGCCATCCCATTGAACTGACCACTAGAATGTAACAGCTGCACCATGTTCTGTTTCAATTAAAAGTTCCCTCCAGGTTCCGGTTTACGGATACTAGAGTTCACATTCGTTGCTTGTGGGATTGCCACTTCGTGAACTGGTCTAATTGCCATTGCTTCCGGTGACAATTGTGCTTGTCCTGCAGGTGGTTGTTGTTGTACCTTTTCTTGAAGTCTTTTCATCTTTTGCTCAAGAGCCACTCTCCTTCGCAAATGAATTTGACGTTCTGGTTCAAGCAACGGTTCCACAAGCTCTCTATTCCTAGCCAGCTCGGCAAGACAACCTATCACCTGCAATAAGTCAGACTAAGACAAAGTTTCTCAACACTTAAGGAAATTAAAAATCACACAAAAACATAAAAATTTACTAAACTTCGCCGAGTCCCCGGCAACGGCGCCAAAAACATGTTGACGACTGCGCTCACGCAAGCGTACGTGGTCTTACAAGTAATACAGTGGCCCTTTTTAAGAGCTGGATGTCGAACCCACAGGGACTGGACCAATTTAGCTAATTATCAAGTTCAAGTGTGATATTAACTTTCGCAAGTGTTGATATAGACTTTCTTGATAAAGTTTAATTAAGTCTACAGGTGGTCACAGGAATACTCTGAAGTCATTCAAGGAGCAACTAGAGCTAAGGCTAGATAATCATGCGATACTACGCTTTGTAATGGTTTAAGTATGGAATTATCAATTATCATCTCACATAATTACATTTGCATGTTCATGGTCTTTCGAGCCTCTAACCACAACAAACTAGCCTCACAGCTACATCGTTGAGCGGGAATATGACATTTTAGTTCGTGGGCAATTCAATTATGGGAATGTGATCTACGGGGTTTATGCTCTTGATTAGGGACTTTCGTACCTCTAATCATTAAACTCAACTTAGCTTCACAACTACTTCTTCGAGTGGTGATGTGATAATTCTAAGTTGGTGTCTGGTTCATCCCGTTTTAATAACCAAGCAAGGCAAATTAGGTATAATTTCTTATCTTAACCGCGAATTATATCGTAAGATACAAACTTGCTCCCTACATTCTTTGTTCTTGCCTAGAATTACTTTCTCAAGCTTTTACCTAGGTGTAACGTGTGTGATTTCATGGTCATCAATCATAAAAACAACCATAATTAAGAACGTAAGACAAAACAACAATTAATAACTTAAAACCAAAACAAATTCACATAGTCACAATCATACCTTGTTACTTCAACCCTAGAGGAAGGGTTCTAGACCCTCAAGTTCGTATAATTACAAGAAAATATAATTAAAGTAACATACTTACAAGAATTGGTAGAAGGGAAGAAGAAATTTCAGAATCCTAGGTGAGTTCTCCCACTTCTCCCTTCACTCCTTGGTAGTTTTTTAGAAATATTACGTGACAAAATATTTTTAGGAGCTAAGCGACCTATTTATAGTAAATGAGAGGTGTATAAAATTATGCCTGGCATGAAATAGCTCCATGTCACGAAGGTGAACGCGCTAATTTACCTTCGTTACATGGAGGAATCGCGCATGCACACTGGAAACCCAAAATAGTCGCCAAGCAGCCCCCTGCCGCATTGGCAGCGTGTCACGCTACTTGTGCAGCATGCTAGGGGCTGTGGCACATTATTGGTCGCGCAACCTGCCTGCCGTGGCACGTTTCCAACGCGCAGGTGGGCTTTTTCGCTTGTCCCCCTTGCCGACGTTCGCGTTTTACTTCTGATTACATGCCTCCACTTCACCCGCTCATGGATTAGTTCCTCAAATTCATTTTAAACCTACTAAAACAAGAACTAATGATGTTGTTTAGTATATATATATTCACATTTACATAGAAGTACATGAGAATGCATATAATTAAGTCGATAAACAAGACAAAACTAAGTTATAAAGCATCACTTGGGCANACATAGAAGTACATGAGAATGCATATAATTAAGTCGATAAACAAGACAAAACTAAGTTATAAAGCATCACTTGGGCATGCTATTTTGCCCAAGATCAACACTCATCGACAATATGACTTTATTTGGGTGGGGGTAGACAGGTAGACCAATCAGATCATTTCTTATCAGTCAAAACTTCCGATTCAGCTGAGGACTATGCTACATTGTACATTTGTGAGTTGGTTCGGTTGTGCAGGATTCCTTTGTCAATCATTTCAGACAGAGGTACTCAATTTACCTTGCAGTTTTGAAGATCATTTCAGAAAGGACTCGGTACTAAGGTCAAGCTTAGCACGGCTTTGCAAATAGATTGTCAGGCTGAGCGAACCATTCAGACTCTCAAGGATATTTTGAGAGCATGTGTAATTGACTTCAAAAGCAGTTGGGATGATCATTTACCTCTCATCGAGTTCGCTTACAACAACAGTTACCACTCTAGTATCCAGATGGCTCCGTTTGAGGCTCTTTACATGCGATGGTGTTGATCGCCTATTGGTTTGTTCTAGGTAGGTGAAGCTACGTTGATAGGGACAAATTCATTTCATGAGGCCACAGAGAAAGTTCAGCTTATTAGGAAAAGGCTAAAAACAGCTAGACTCTCCAAAAGTTGTATGTGGATGTTAGGCGGAGAGAACTTAAGTTTAAAGTTGATGATTGGGTGTTGTTGAAGGTGTCTCCCATGAAGGAAGTTATGAGGTTCGGAAAGAAAGGGAAGCTTAATCCCCGATATGTTGGCCCATATAGGATTGTGAGACATATTAGCAATGTGGCCTATGAGTTGGAGCTACCAACGGAGTTATCATCAATGAATCCAGTTTTCCATGTATCATTACTGATGAAATGCATTGGTGACCCGTCTTTGGTTTTTCTGGTTGAGAGCATAAGTGTAAAAGATAGCCTTAGCTATGACGAGATTCCCCTTGATATCCTTGATCTTCATGTTAGAAAGTTGAGGAACCAAAAAGTAGCTTCAGTGAAAGTCTTATGGAGGAATCAGCTTGTTGAGGGAGCTACGTGGGAAGCCGAAGTAGATATGATGGCTAGATACCCGCACCTTTTCCCTTCCAGCTCAGTTTCAGCATGAGGTATCAGTTTCCTCCTTAGTGCTCTATTCAATTGCATGTCAAGTTCATGTCTTTTAGTTCATTTCATGTTTTATCATGTATATATTATTCATGAATTCAGTTCAGTCATTTGTATCAGTCTGAAGTCATTCACTTCATCAGTTTTCAGCTTCAGATGTTCAGTATGTGGGATTGCAGTTTCTTTTTCCAGCCTTTCGGTATGTCTAACCCATATTCGAGGATGAATGTTCCCAAGGGAGAGATATTATAATACCCTGAAAGTTTCTAAGATTAGACTTGAGATTTGAAATGTGATCAACATAAAAAATGGGAAAATTGCATAAGTATGACTCAACCTACGAGTCGTAGGTTGGTAGTACGGGTCATAGGAAGACCCGTGGTTTAGAGCTATGATTTTGGTTCCCCATAACACGAGTCTCCACTGTGAGTCATAGTATGTCGGTACGACCCGTGGTCAGGAGTTGTAGTAAGTCCTTGGGGTTAGCAGGTGATAAATTGTATGTGTGATGGTACGATTTGTTGGATGGTGTTACGAATCATAGTAGGATTTGTGGAAATATTCAGAGGATTGGAGGTTTTTGACTTGGTCAATATGGGAGGATACCACGAGTCATAGGAGGATTGTATGACTCGTAGTATGAGTCGTAACAGCTGATAGAACAGTATTCCCGTGAGTTCATTAAGGGTATTTTTATAAATCCTAAGCTCCTAACTTCCTAATGACGTCATTTCAAGCTTAAATCCTTCAATTTATACTCCAAATCTCTTGGGCTTCCTAAGAAAAGTGTAGATTTAGTTCACCCAGGTATATAGGGCTTCGAATGAGAGTTTCCTTTCACTCTCATGCCCATATCTCTCATCAATCTCATGAATTCAAGTTCATGATCTTATGGGGTTTTAACCCAATTTTATGAAATTCTCTATAATTTATTTATGGTTCAATTCCCTTCATGTTTCAATGTATGTTTTAATATTTGTGTGCAGATTTTACACCTATTTTGATTATAAATTCATGATTTTAAGTCTTAGAAAATTATGCCCAATTATGCAAGTTTCATGAAAAGTAAAAGTTATAAGTCATGATTTCAAGTATGAAGAGATATATAGCATGAATGAAAGTTTATGAATTACCCATGAATGAATTTATTGTTTTGACTAATGAAGTCTATTTCAAGTACGCCTGATTTTAAGATTTGGGAAAGACCACTCAAGTAAAGAAGGTTTTCATGATTTAGCCAAGGCTAATAAGTTCAGCTTATCATATGTTTTGGAGTCAAGACTCTCACTACAACTTATGATACATTTTGGAGTTAAGACTCCCTATGTTCAAATTTAAGATTATGCATGTGATTATGATTTCATCTATGTTGAAAAATGATGGGAGCACTATGTATATTTTAGGGAGTAGTGTCTAGCACCAAATAGGCTTGGGGTTCCAGGGTTCCCTACATGCCAACATAGGTTTATATATGGCCTTGGGGACCTCTCAAGAGAGCTTTCCCCTGCCCGCAAGAGGGCCTTTAGCTTGATATCGGTATCATGGTAGCGTCCTTAGCCCTGACAAGGCTTTGGACGGCTCTGCCCACTTGAGTGTGATAGTTGGGGCATCAGGAAAGCTCTATCGTGATGGTGTCAGTTTTGACAAGTCTCCCATTGTTCCTCATGATTTCAGTTATGCATGTTTATGACTTATGATATTATGTTTCAACCAGGTTTTGCCTAATGATCAGTTTATAAGATTTTACTTATGATTTCTGCTATGGCAATTCATATGATTCAATTTTTAGCTTTGGGTCATTCTATTCAGTTATGAAATTCAGTTTATGACTATTCATATTTTCAGATATCAACATGAAGTCCTTTATCTCATGATCTTATGGTTTATTTTTATATGCATGATTTTAGTCTATATTTACTCAATATGTTTTACTTACCTTGCATACTCAGTACATTCCAAGTACCGACCGCATACTCTATACTGTATCATTTCATGATACAGGTTCAGACAATCAGACTTAGTTTTACCGTTAGCCAGTCCCCGCAACTTAGTTCAGTCTCTCTTGTTGGTAAGCCCTCATCCTTTGAAGACCTTCAGTTGGTGGAGTTATGTTACTTTCATTTCTTAGATTTTAGTGAGTTAGTTGGGGATGTTGTCCCATCGGCTCTTTAGTTATGTTAGAGTCTTATCAGACAATATGTAGCACTTCAGCTTTGTTAGTGTTGGCTTTGCATGGTTGATATATATTCATAATTCCGCTTATTCATATTTAATTTATCAATTTTCGTTTGATGTATGCTCTTTAGCCATTATGTTCATGCCATGGGTCAACTTGAAGCCGTTCATGGTTCTAGGTTTCGTGTCTCGGTCAGAGGTCTTAGCTCGGGTCGTGACAAACTTTGTATTAGAGCAAAGTTTTACAGTTTCCTAGGGTGTTTTAAAGACGCATTGAGTAGAGTCTTTCCATGGGTGTGAAGTGCGCTACACTTATGGGGAAGAGGTTACAAGACATTTTAGGAAATTTTCCTTCTTTCATGGTCTATGTCGTGCGATGAAGTATCTTAGTGATCTTTCTAACTCGTGCTATACGCATTTGCAGAATCATGCCTCCACACGAAGTAAATGGTAGAAGAAATGGAAATGGAAATGGCCCCGCCAGCAGCAGTAGGTTCTTTTCCCGAGCAGGTCTCTCATGCCGAGTTTAGAGGGCTTTTCTAAAGTTTGTGCAGGCTTTGACGCTCAGGTCAACAAACAGGCGATGGCCCATGTCCCTCAGAATGGAACGTAAGGGCGGCTCGAGTTCAGGACTTTCTTAGGATGAATCCATCTAATTTCCTTGGGTCAAGCGTGGATGAGGACCCACATAAGTTTCTTGAGGAGATACAGAAGATCACCCAAATTATGGAGGTGATGGAAGAAGAGACCGCAAACTTAAACTCCTACTAGCTTAAGGGGGTTTCTTATATTTGGTATCATTAGTGGAAGGATGGTAGAGCAGTGGATTCCATTCCCATGAGTTGGAATGAGTTTATGATGGCCTTTTTAGGAAGATTCTTCCCTACGGAGTTGAGGGAACCAAAGGCAACAGAGTTCGTTAACTTGAGGCGGAATAATATGACTGTCCAAGAGTACTCCTTAGAGTTCACCCAGTTGTCCAAGTATGCACCAGAGATGGTTGCAGATCAGAAGCTCGTATGAACAGATTTGTGTATGGAGGGTCAGATTCACTAGTCAAGAGTGTAGGACCGCAATGATGAACAGTGATCTAGATTTCTCTTGATTGGTTATATATGCCCAATAGATAGAGGCGAATCAGATGAATGAAAGGAGAGAGAGGACAAGAAGGCCAGGACAGGTAGGTTTGGGTTTTCCCAGAAGAGGTCCAGTGGAGGACATCATTAGCAGTCACACCAAAGACCATCAGCCCTAGTGCCTTCATTAGCTAGTGTGCCATCTAGATCTAGGAATGATCAGAGGGGAAGGACATCAGGCTCCAGAGGGAAGGTGAGTAGGCCAGGAGAGCCCAACATGCTAGTTTGTAGCAAATATGGAAAGAAGCACACCGGAGAGTGCCTAGAGGGGTCAGTGCGTGTTTCATGTATGGAAAGTCTGGACATCTACTCAGAGACTACCCTTCAGCTAGGTAGAGCCATAGTAGAGGCCATGACCTAGCCACCAGTTCAACAACTCCACCAGCACGCTCAGCTCAGCAGGATGTATCTACTAGTGTAGGTAGTGGTCAGCATCAGAACAGATTTTATACCCTCTCATGTTGTTAGGAGTAGGAGGTCTCTCCAGATATGGTCACTGGTATATTACGAGTATTTCATCTTGATGTATATGCATTGTTAGATCTAGGGGCTACTTTATCTTTTGTGACGCCTTATGTTCCTATTAGTTTCAGAGTCAATTCTAAAATCCTATAAGAACCCTTCTTAGTCTCTATTTCAGTCGGTGACTCAGTTATAATCGACGGGTATATAGAAATTTCCCTGTCACAGTTCTTCAAAAAGTCACTTCCGCCGATTTATTAAAGTTACACATGACTGATTTCAATGGTGTCTTTGGTATTGATTAGTTGCATGCATGTTATGCCTCAATGAACTGTAGAACCCGTATGGTAGAATTTCGATTTTCAAGTGAGCCAATGCTAGAAAGGAAGGGTAATTCAACTGTGACTGTAGGTCGCTTCGTCTCCTACCTTAAGGCTAGAAAGATGATTTCCAAGAGTTACATTTACCATCTAGTTGGGGTTATGGAAGCTACATTCGAGACTCCGGCTCTTCAGTCTTTTCCTATTTTATGTGAGTATCCAGAGGTTTTCCCAGATGATCTACTAGGAGTCCCTCCCAGTGGGAGATTGACTTTGGTATTGACCTTTTTCCCGATGTGCAACCTATATCTATTCCTCCTTATAGAATGGATCTAGATGAGCTAAAGGAGTTTAAAGAACAATTTAAGGATCTCTTGGATAAGGGCTTCATCATACCTAGCAAGTCCCCGTGGGGTGCACCAGTTCTCTTTGTTCGAAAGAAAGAAGGGTCTCTTCGTATGTGCAATGACTATCGACAGTTGAACAAGGTCACAATCAAGTACAAATATCCCCTCCCCTAAATTAATGAATTCTTTTACCAACTTTAGGGTACTAAGTGCTTCTCAAAGATATACCTTAGATCCAGTTATCACAAGCTCCGAGTTAGGGAGAGTGACATTCCAAAGACAACTTTTTGGACTCGATATGGTCACTATGAGTTTGTAATTATGTCTTTTGCTCTAACAAATGCTTCTCCAACTTTCATGAATCTGATGAATAGGGTGTTCAAGCAATATTTTGACATGTTCGTGATTGTCTTCATAGACGACATTCTTACATACTTTCGAAGCGAGGAGAAGCATGCCGCACATTTGAGGATTGTGCTACAGACTCTCAAGGATCGTCAGCTGTTTGCTAAATTCAGCAAGTGTGAGATTTGGTTGGATTTAGTAGCATTTTGGGCCATGTGGTGTCAAGCGAGGGTGTGCATGTGGACACTCAAAAGATAAAAACATTAAGAATTAGCCTAGACCGGTGAATCCTTTGGAGATCAGGAGCTTCTTGGATTTAGCTGGCTATTACAAGAGATTTTTTGAAGGATTTTAATCCATTGTAGAAACATTGACTAAGTTGACCCAGTAGGAAGTCAAATTTTAGTGGTCGAAGGCCTCTGAGAAGAGTTTTCAGGAGTTAAAGACTCGACTCACATCAACCCTAGTATTGACCCTATCAGAGGACACAAATGGATTCGTTGTGTATTGTGATGCCTCTAAGGTTGGTCTTGGATATGTGTTGATGTAGCATGGTAAGGTCATTTCATATGCCTCTAGACAGCTTAAGACTCATGAGAAGAATTACCTGACGCATGACCTAGAATTGGCAGCGATGGTGTTCGCAGTGACGATTTGGAGACACTACTTGTATGGGGTCCATGTGGATATGCTTACCGATCACAAGAGCCTACAATATGTGATCACCTAGAAAAACTTGAATTTTCGACAAAGGAGATGGTTAGAGTTGCTCAAGGACTATTGCATGAGTGTCCTTTATCATCCGGGCAAGGCCAATTTAGTGGCGGATGCCCTTAGTAGACTTTCCATGGAGAGTGTTTCTCATGTGGAAGATGAAAGGAAGAGTTGGTGAAGAATGTGCATCGACTTGCACAATTAGGGGTTTTCTTTTTGGAGTCGACAGATGGTAGTGTCATTATTCAGAATGGTTCAGAATCTTCTTTGGTGATTGAGGTCGAGGCTAGGCAAGATAAGGATCCTATCTTGGTGAAGTTGAAAGAAGCGGTTCAAAATTAGAAGGTGGAGGTTTTCTCCCAAGAGGGAGATGGTATGCTTCGATATGAGGGTCGTTTATGTGTTATGAGTGTTGATGATTTGAGGGGATAGATGTTGCAAGAGGCTCATGGTTCTCGATATTATGTATATTCAGGTGCCACCAAGATATTCCATGAGCTACAAAAAGTCTATTGGTGGAATGGCATGAATAAGGACATAGCAGAGTTTGTGGCTAAGTGTTCAAATTGTCAACAAGTGAAAGTGGAGCATCAAAGACCTGGAGGTATGCTACAAGACATCAGTATCCCCACTTGGAAGTGGAAAGTGATCCATATGGACTTCATTACAGGTTTGCCTCGCACTCGCTGACAGTATAACTTTATTTGGGTGGTGGTAGACAGGTTGGCCAAATTAGCTCATTTTTTATCTTTAAAAACACCAATTTAGCTGGGGACTATGCTAGATTGTACATTAGAGAGTTGGTTCGGTTGCACGGGATTCCTTTTTCCATCATTTCAGACAGAGGTATTCAGTTTACCTTGCAGTTTTGGAGATCCTTTCAGAAGGGTCTCTATACTCAGGTCAAGCTTAGCACGACTTTTCACCCGTAAACAGATGGTCAGGACGAGCGGACCATTCAGACTCTCTATGATATGTTGAGAGCATATGTGATTGACTTCAAAAGTAGTTGGGATGATCATTTACCTCTCATCTAGTTTGCTTACAACAATAGTTACCACTCTAGTATCCAGATGGCTCTGTTTGAGGCTCTTTACGTGAGAAGGTGTAGACCGCCTATTGGTTGGTTTATGGTAGGTGAAGCTATATTGATAGGACAAATTCGATTCATGAGGCCATGGAGAAAATTCAGCTTATTAGGGAAAGGATGGAAATAGCTAGTGTCGCCAAAAGTCGTATGTGGATGTTAGGCGGAGAGAATTTGAGTTTGAAGTTGATGATTGGGTATTCTTGAAGGTGTCTCCCATGAAGGGAGTGTTGAGGTTCGGAAAGAAAGGGAAGCTTAGTCCCAGATATGTTGGCCCATATAGGATTATGAGACGTATTTGCAAGGTGGCCTATGAGTTGGAGCTACCAGTAGAGTTAGCATCAGCGAATCTAGTTTTTCATGTATCGTTATTGAAGAAGTGCATTGGTGACCCCACTTTGGTTATTCCGATGGAGAGCATACATATGAAGGATAGCCTTACCTATGAGGAGGTAACCATTGGGATCCTTGATCGTCAATTTCGGAAGTTGAGGAATAAACAAGTAGCTTCAGTAAAAGTGTTGTGGAGGAATCAGCTTGTTGAGGGTGCTACGTGCGAAGCCGAAGTAGATATGATGGATGAATACCCATTTTTATTTCCTTCAAGCTTCATTCAAGCATGATGTATTAGTTTCCTCTTTAATATTCTAATCAATTTCATGTCAATTTCATGTCTTTCAGTTTCTCTCAGGTTTTAGCATGTATGTATGATTCATGAATTCAGTTCAGTCATGTGTGTTTGTCCGTAGTCAGTTACTCCGTCAGTTTTCAACTTCAGATTTTCAGTATGGGAGATTGCAGTTTCTTTTCCTAGCCATCCAGTATGTTTCACCCACATTTGAGGAAGAATTCTCCTAAGGGGGAGATATTGTAATACCCCAAAATTTCCTAAGACTAGACCCGAGATTTAAAATGTGATCAGCATGAAAAGTTGGAGAATTGCTTCAGTATGACTCAACCTACGATTTTTAGGTTGTTAGTATGGGTCGTAGGAAGATCAGTAGTTGTAACACCCCGAAACTTTCCTAGAACAGACTCAAACCTTGCAAGAAAAATCCAGAAGAAAACTAGAAAAATGCCTCAGAATGACTGAGACAATGAGTCATGGTTAGCTCCAACGACACGTTGTGTCAGTCGTGGTCAGTAGGGTTTTAGTATCTTGGAACAGACGAGACAAGGAACGACCTAGAAATCCTTTCTAGGACCCCACGACTCAACCAGTGAGTCATTGTCAGAAACAATGACCCGTTGTGAGATTCATTGGTTAAGAACCCTAGAAACCCCTTCTAGTGGTGACGAGTGGGAACTACGACTTGTTGTGTCCCACAACGATTCGTGGTCACCACCCTTCTTTTCCACTTTATGAATTTTTAGAATTTGTCCAGTGAAGGTGACGACTGGACACAACGACCTGTTGGTCCAACCAATGAATCGTTGTGTCACCCTTGTCAAACTTCTACGTTTCCTCATTTAGTGGCCACGGGAGGAACCAATGACTCGCTAGTGCACCCAATGAGTCGTGGTGACCCCGTTGCTAGATCCAGTGTTTTCAAGTCCCAGGAAGTTGGACCAACGAGATGTCCAAATGAGTCGTGGTCACAACCAATGACTCGTTGAGTGACCCGCTGGCACCCTGTCGGCCAGTTTTCATATTTTTATTCTAGGGTTATTTTTGTAATTTTACATCTATTTAGTCCCTAAACTATGTCATTTTAAGTATTATTTTAAAGGTATTAGAGAGATTGAACGGTATTCCCCCTCATTACCCACGTTAACTCTCAAGAAAAAAACAATCGTACTTCTTCTCTCAAGCGAGAACTAGGTTTCCTCATCAGTGCAAAATTTCAAGCTTTCTTATTTAGGGATTTCTAAGCCAAGTATGTGGGAATTAAACAATGGAATAGTTCTTCCATTGTGTCCCCAAAATCTTCACTATTTTCCTCTATCATTTTAGCCTTGTGGATTCCAAAAGTAGAAGATTGTCATACTTATAACTCTAAAATTTTGAGTTTTGTATTTCTTAGGAGTTTTCACTGCTTAATATTTCCTATTTGTAGACATGTATGCGAATTGTATCTTGTGGAATGATTTAGCCCTAATTCTTAGTCAGTATAATTTAGGATCTTGTTTGTTGGACTAGTTTCCATGTAGCTTGAATCTAACAGATTTGATATCCTCATATTATTAGTGTATGTGTAAATTTTAGTCAGATATTTACATGTCCAGTCTTAGTCAGATTAATAGACTCAGTGTTGTCCAGAAATGTCAGCTGATCAGTTTAACTACAATTAATTCTTGAGGTGTCCGTGATGCCTCCTAGTTATCAGTATTAGACTCGGTATCAGATTTTATTGGTTCTTCATGACACTTTCAGATAAGTAGCTCTGACCAGCCTTAGGATCTCAGCTTCAAATTACAGTTTGTTCTTTAGACGGTTACGACGCTTCCTTATAAGCAACTCTGACAAGTCCTAGAACACCAGTTATAGAATCTAGTCTGATAAGACTCTCAAGGTAATTCCAAATAGGTATTCCTGACTTAATCTTGGGCCCAGTTTTTAGCTATCAGCTTAGTAGTCAGTCTAAGACTATCCAGTGGGAGTAGGACTTAGCACCGAGCGGACCGGGGTTCTTGCACACTCAGGTTCCCAAAACTACATAGCCACCGTAGGTTATATTTTATTGGCCTCATGACCCTAGACCTGTGATCACTCAGTTCATGCCTTTATACCCTGGCAAGGTATATTGGGTCCTACCGATGGGGTGTATACATCAAACTCCACGTCTAACTCACGTGGTTATATGTCGGTTATAGACTCTCCCACTAGTCAGTTCAGTTCAATCTCAAATTAGCTCAGTTCAGATTAGTTCAGTACAACATTTCAGATCAGTATCACAGATTTAGGGCATGTCTTTGAC
>JACEIK010002514.1:94481-106918 GCA_018107945.1 Datura stramonium
CTGTCAAAGTATTATGGCGTAACAGGAACCGAGAAGAGATGACTTGGGAAGTAGAGGAAGATATGAAAATCAGATATCCTCACTTGTTTCAAGCCTAGTCGGTCAAGAGGTATGTTAGTATTGTTATCATATGAAATGCCTTATACTATATGTATAAATGAGATAGTCGACTCTAGTCTCTTACGTGATGAATGCTATAGTATTGTGTGGAGTACCTGGATTGGACATTTCTGCATTTCAGGTTCTTGAAATAGTCCATATTACAGGGGAAACTCTATCGAAATTTTTCTAAAAGTAAGTCGAGTAAGTTGAGATTCCTGTAAGTAAAAGTCACCATTCGAGGACAAATGTTCTAAAGGGGGGGAGGATGTTACACCCCATAAATTCTTGACATTTAGATGGCCTACTCGCGTGTTTGTTAAGAGTTTTTGAATGCCATACATGTTGGTGAAGGGCCCGGGGATAGACCGGATAAGCGACACGTCGAACCATCGCAGGAGGAGGCTGGCAGACCTCCTCTGCGATGGACAACGTGCCACGGAGGCTCACCTCCGCGATGGCCAACGTGCCACGGAGGCTCACCTCCGCTATGGCCAACGTGCCACGGAGGTGAGGTGCAGCCCCAAGTATAAAAGCCCCCAAACATCGATTTTAAGTGATAAATTCATAAAATTTCTAGAGAATAATAGAGAGAGTAACCAAGAAACAGAGGGTGTGAAGGGTATACTATAATTTCCTTCCAATTACGCCGTCAAACACGGCTCAAACTCAAATTAACCCCAGATACCGAAGTATAAAGCTGCAGAGAGCATTCCTACGGAGTTAGTTTCGTGAAATTTGGCCGGCGAACCGTCGACCTACCAAACTAAGGTAAGTGAAATTGCTCCAAATTAGTGCAAATATACTCCTAGACCTAAAGTGAGTATTTCTCCCTTCTGGACTTTCGAAAAATAGCGAGTTTCCTGCTGTTTTTCGATTGCCAAAGTTTTGGATAAATGTATATTAAAAGAGACGTTTTCTTCCAAGATATTGATGAATTGAGTTCTAATTGTCATAATTATAAATGCAGTTGGGAGAAATAGCTGGATACTGGCCAAGTTACGCCAGTTAGCCAAGAAGTCAGAGATAGAGATATGTAAAGCCAGTTCCTTCGGCAAGTTAGTAATCCTAGTATAGCAAATAGAGTGAATTCTAAGAGAAAGAATCCATAAGTGCTTAGGCTCAGCAATCTAGCAGTTCAGGTCCTAGTAGGGTACTAGGTGCCGGTCATACCCCCCAAGGTGGCGCGTTACACAAAAAATGTGATACATCGAAAACAACTTTTAGAAATCGGTATGGTCACTACGAGTTCCTGGTTATGTCCTTTGGACTCACTAATGCTACTGCAGCCTTCATGGACCTGATGAACAAAGTCTTCAAGCAGTATCTACACATGTGCCTCATTGTGTTCATTGATGATATTCTGGTGTACTCCAAAAATGAGGAAGAACATGCTAATCACTTGAGGATAGTGCTTCAGACACTCAGCGACCTCCAATTGTTCCCAAAATTCAGCAAATGTGAATTCTACTTAAAGTCTGTGACTTTCCTTGGTCACGTGGTCTCGGGTGAGGATATTCAGGTATATCCTCAAAAGATAGCAGCAGTGAAAGAATGTCCAAGACCTACTTCCCTAATTGAAATTGGAAGCTTCTTAGGTCTAGCCGATTATTACTGACGTTTTGTGGAAGGTTTCTCCTCTATTTCATCCCCTCTGACTAGGTTGACTCAGAAAAAAGTTAAATTTCAGTGGTCAGATGCGTGTGAGAAGAGTTTACAGAAGTTAAAGACTCGACTCGCTACCGCTCTAGTGTTGACCTTACCAGAAAGAATAGATTGGTTCGTGGTGTATTGTGATGCTTCCAAAGTTAGACTTGGTTGCGTTCTGATGCAACATGATAAGGTGATAGCTTATGCCTCCAGACAGCTCAAGGTTCATGAGATGAACTATCCGACTTATGAGATGGAGTTGGCAGCGATGGTGTTTTTGTTGAAGATTTGGAGACACTACCTTTATGGGGCTCACGTGGATGTATTCTCCAATCACAAGAGCCTTCAGTATGTGTTCAGTCAGAAAGATCTAAATCTTCATTAGAGAAGATGGCTAGAGCTGCTGAAGGACTATGACAATAGTGTGTTGTATCACCTGGGCAAAGCCAATATGGTGGCTGATGACCTAACCAGGATGTTTATGGGAAGCATGGATCATGTTGAAGAGGGCGAAAAGGAATTGGCAAAGGATATCCACAGGTTAGCTCCGTTGGGAGTGCAGTTTGTTGATACAGTTGAGGGCGGAGTAGTGGTTCATAGTGGATCAGATTCCTCAGTGGTTGTTAAAGTTAAGTCAAGGAAGGATGAAGATCCCATATTGCTGAAGCTGAAGGAGGCGGTTCTCAAAAATGAAGTAGAGGCTTTCTCCCAAGGGGGAGATGGGTACTCCGTTACCAGGGTAGGCGGTGTGTACCAGATGTATGTAATTTGAGACAACGGATACTAGCTGAAGCACACAGTTCGAGGTATAACATTCACCCAAGTGCTACAAAAAATGTACTATGATTTATGATATATTTACTAGTGGAACGACATGAAGAGAGACATCAAAAAATTTGTAGCTAAGTTCCCGAACAGCCAGCAAGTTAAGATGGAACATCAGAGACCGGGAGGTATGACTTAGGATATCGCATACCCACATGAAAGTGGGAAGAAATAAATATGGATTTTATTATGGGTTTACCTCGGACTCGTTGGCAACACGACTCAATCTGGGTGATAGTAAACCGGATGACTAAGTCAGCACACTTCCTCCAAATTAAAAGAACAGACTTAGCTGAGGATTATGCCAGGCTTTATATCTGGGAGTTGGTCAGACTTCAGGGGATGCCCTTGTCAATTATTTCAGTAGAGGTACCCACTTCACCTTGCATTTCTGGAAGTTTTTGCAGAAGGAACTTGCTACCCAGGTCAAGCTCAGCACAATTTTTCACCCGCAGATAGATGGAAAAGCTGAGTGGACTATACAAACTTTAGAATATATGTTGAGAGCATGTGTGATCAATTTAAAGGGAAGTTGGGATGATCACCTACCTCTCATCGAGTTTGCGTACAACAACAGCTACCACTCCAATATCCAGATGGCTCTGTTTGAGCCATTATTGGTAGGAGGTGTATATCACCTATCAGGTGGTTTGAGATTGGTGAAGCTAATTTAATTGGGCAAAACTCAATTCACGAGGCAATGTAGAAGGTGCAACTTATTAGAGAGAGGTTGAAAACAACACAAAGCCATCAGAAATCTTATGCTGATATGAGGAGAAAAGAATTAGAGTTTGCAGTGGATGACTAGGTTTATCTAAAAATTTCACCCATGAAAGGGGTGATAAGATTTGGGAAGAAAGGAAAGCTCAGTCCGAGATATGTGGGACCCTACAGAATTCTGAAGAGAATTGGTAGTGTGGCATATAAGTTAGAACTACCTCCAGAGTTAGCATCGGTGCACCTAGTTTTCCATGTGTCACTACTGAAGATGTGCATTGGTGATCCAACCTCGGTTGTACCATTAGACAATATGGGATTAAAAAGACAGTCTCTCATATGATGAGGTCCCAGTTTAGATCCTTGACCGTCAGGTTCGTAAGTTGAGAAACAAGGAAGTCGCTTCGGTGAAAGTTTTGTGGAGGAACCAGCTAGTTGAGGGAGCCACATGGGAAGCAGAAGCAGACATGATGGCCAGATACCCTCACTTATTTCTTTCCAGTTCAGTTCCAACATCAAGTAATAAATCCCTCCTCAGTAATCTATTCAATACCATACTCATCAGCTCTATTTATATTTTCTATGTGCATTCTAGTTGCATCAGCTCTATTAGTATGGTTAAGTCAGCTACGAGTCAGTTACTCCTTCAGAAACCAGATCATAGTCTCAGTCTAGGAATTTCATCTCTTTACCTAGTTTTCCAGTAGCTTTAGTCTTCATTCGAGGACGAATGATCCCAAGGGGGAGATACTGTAACACCCCGAAACATTCCTAGACCAGACTCAGACATTGCAAGAAAAATTCAAAGGAAAACCAAAAATATTCCTCAGAACGACTAAGACAACGAGTCGTGGTCAGCTCCAATGACTCATTGTGTCTGTCATGTTCAGTAGGATTTTGGTCTCTCGGGAACCCACGAGACAAGGAATGATCCATTGTGAGAAACAAAGAGTCATCCTGTCTGTCATTGTTCCCCAGCATAGAAATCCTTTCTAGGACCCCACGACTCAACCAACAAGTCGTTATCAGAAACAATGACCCGTTGTGAGAGTTATTGGGTGAGAACCCTAAAAACCCCTTCCGGTGGTGACGAGTGGGAACAATGACCTATTCTGTCCCACAACGAGTTGTGGTCACCACCCCTCTTTTCCAATTTATGAATTTTCAGAATTTGTCCAGTGAAGGTGACGATTGGACACAACGACCTGTTGGTCCAACCAATGAGTCGTTGTGTCACCATTGTCAAGCTTCTAGGTTTCCTTATTCAGTGGCCACGGGAGGAACCAACAACTCATTGGTTCACCCAATGAGTCGTGGTGACCCCCGTTGCCAGATCTAGTGTTTTCATGTCCCAGGAAGTGGGAGCAACGAGTGGTCCCAACAAGTCATGGTCACAACCAATGACTCGTTGAGTGACCCACTAGGACCCTATCGACCAGTTTTCAAATTTTTATTCCAGGATTATTTTTGTAATTTTCCAACTATTTAGTCACTAAACTACGTCGTTTTAAGTATTATTTTATAGGTATTAGAGGGATTGAACAGTTTTCCCCTCATTCCCTGGTTAACTCTCAAAAAAAAACAATTGTACTTCTTCTCTCAAGAAAGAACTAGGTTTCATCATCGGTGCAGAATTCAAGCTTTCTTCTTCAGGGATTTCTAAGCCAGGTATGTGGGATTCAACAAGAGAATAGTTCTTCCATTGTGTCCCCAAAATCTTCGCTATTTTCCTCTGTTAGTTTAGCCCTGTGGATTCAAAAAGTAGAAGATTGTCAGACTTGTATCTCTGAAATGTCGAGTATTGTATTTCTCATGATTCTTAACTGATTATTATTTCCTATTTAGAGACATGTATGAGAATTGTATCTTGTGGAATGATTTATCCCTAATTCTTAGTCAGTGGAATTTAGGATCTTGCATGTTGGACTAATTTTCCTGTAGCCTGATTCTAATAGATTTAAAATCCCCATATTATTAGTGTATGTGGAAATTTAAGTCAGATATTTACATGTCCAGTCTTAGTCAGATTATTAGACTTAGTGTTGTCCAGAAATGTTAGTTGATCAGTTTAGTTAATTCTTGAGGTGTTCGTGATGCCTCACCTTATCGGTATTAGACTCAGTATAAGATTTTAGTAGATCTTTAGGCCGTCATGACACTTTTATATAAGTAGCTCTGACCAGCCTTAGGACCCAAGCTTTAGATTATAGTTTGTTCTTTAGACGGTTACGACGCTTCCAGATAAGCAGCTCTGACCAATCTTAGAACACTAGTTACAGAATCCAATCCAAGAAGACTCTCAGGGTACTTCCAGATAGGTATTCCTGACTTAATCTTGGGCCCTAGTTACAAGCTATCATCTTAGTAGTCAGTCTAGGACTATCCAGTGGGAGTAGGACTTAGCACCGAATGGACCGGGTTCCAATGCACCCAGGTTCTTAGAACTACGTTGCCACCATAGGTTATATTTTATTGGCCCCACGGCCCCAAACCTGTTATCACTCAGTTCATGCCTTTATACACTGGCAAGGTATATTGGGTCCTATCAATGGGGTGTATACATAAGACTCCACGTCTAGCTCACGTGATTATATGTCGATTATAGATTCTCCCACTAGTCAGTTCAGTTCAATCTCATATTAGCTCAGTTCAGATCAGTTCAGTACAACATTTTAGATTAGTATCTCAGATTTAGGGCATGTCATTGACCATCTCAGTCTAGTTCAGTTTATTCAATTTCAGCATTTTAGTTGGTCATTGAATGTCTTTACAATTCAGTTGTTTTATTCTCCATGTTATGGTTTCTTCTACTTAGTACATTCAAAGTACTGATGTATACCTTTTATGTTGTATCATTTTATGATACAACTGCAGGTTCTCAATCTCAGCATCGTTAGCAATCTTGCTCAGAAGTTTTTAGTTGCATCATTGGTGAGTCCTCATCTTTCGAGGATTATTTCTTTTCAGTTATATTCCTTCAGTTAGACTTAGTGTTAGTTGGGGTCTTGTCCCAGAAACTCATCAGATAGATGACTTTCAAACACAGACATAGATTTGGATTTTTCAACTTTGTTTAGTTTTTTAAAACTTTATGACTTAGTTCTCCTTCATAAATATTTTAATTTATTATTTTAAAGTTTCTGCTATGTTTTCACTCGGAATGCCAATGTTATGATAGACCATGGGTTGACTTGGGGTTATTTGTGACTCCAAGTACCATGTCTCATCCAGAGTATAGACTCAAGGCATGACAGTAGTTCAGTTCAGATATTTCTTTCCCCAGACCATGAGTCTCCAGTAAGAGTCATATTGTGTGGGTCCAACTCATGGTACGAATCGTAACAAGTACTTGGGATTTTTCAGATGTTTGTTGTACAAGTGTTGGTACCAATCGTGATAGTATGTTATGGGTCGTAAGACTCGTGGAAATATTCATAGTATTGGAGGTTTTGGACTTGGTTAGTATGGGAGGATACCACGAGTCGTAGGAGGATTGTACAACTTGTGGTACGAGTCGTGGGAGCTAATAGAATAGTTTTTCTGCAAATTCATTAACGGTATTTTCGTAAATCCTAAGCTCCTAAGCCCTAAACTATATCGTTTTAAGCTCTGAAAAGAGATTTTAAGGGAGTTTAATCTATCCTAATTCATTCAACTCCTATGCATGCAAGGTTTGGATTTCTCCTTTGAAGATCAAGCTTAAATCCTTCAATTTCTTCTCCAATCTCTTAGGCTTCCAAAGACAAGTGTAGATTCAGTTTACCTAGGTATGTATGGATATGAATGAGAGTTTCTTTCACTCTCATGCTAAAAATTCTCCAAAATTCCATGAATTCAAGTTCTAAATCAAGTTCATGATCTTATGGGGTTTTAAACAAATTTTATGAAATTCTCTATGATTTATTTATAGGCCAATTCCCTTCATGATTCAAAGTATGTTTTAAGATTTATTGGCATATTTTATACCTATTTTGATTATGAAATTCATGATTTTAAGTTTTAAAAAATTATGCACAATTATGCCAGTTTCATGAAAAGTCAAGTTTATGATTTGTGAATTCAAGCACGATGAGATATCTAGCATGAATGAATGTTTACAAATTACCCATTTATGAATTCATGAATTTTCTTATGAATTCTAAATCAAGTCTGCATGATTTTAAAATTTGGGAAAGCCTACACAAGTTAAGTATGTTTCAGGATGTAGCCAAGGCTAATGAGATTAGTTGATATATATGTATGGGAGTCAAGACTCCCCAATATTTAGATTCAAGCTATGTTTTGAGAATATAATTATATAAGCATTTTAAATATTTTGGGAGTAGTGTCTAGCACCGAGTAGGGTAGGGGTTCCAAGGTTCCCCGGTCTCATAAACTGGGCGCCAATGTAGGAATATATTTTGGGACCTCTCAAGAGAGTGTTTCCCTGCCCAAGGGCACACCGTGATATCACACCTTACTTATTCTTTTCCCTGGAAAGTCTTAGGATGGCCCTCCTCCACGTGGGCAAGATGTGGAATCATCATGTGCTCATACATGGTGGTTGTTGGTTAAGATGAGTCTCTCATTGTTCCTCATGATTTCAGTTATGCATTTTTATGACTTATGATATTATGTTTTTGGCGGGTTTGACCCAATGATTAGTTTGTTAGCTCTTACTAATAAATTCAATTATGGAAAGCTATATGATTCTATTTTCAACTTTGGGTCATTCAATTCAGATATGAGATTTAGTTTATGAATATACATGTGTTCAGGTATCAACATGCAGTCCTTACTCTCATGATCTTATGATTTATGTTTACGTACATGATTTCAGTTATACTTACTCAGCCTGTTTTACTTACCTTACATACTCAGTAAATTCTAAGTACTAACCGCACACTCTATGTTGTATCATTTCATGATACAGGTTCATATGATCAAACTCAATTATGTCGTTAGCCAGACCCCGCAGCTTTGTTCAGTCACTCTTCTTGGTGGGTCCTCATCCTTCAAGGACCTTCAGTTGGTTGAGTTATGTTACTTTCAGTTCTCAGATTTTAGTGATCTTGTTGGGGATGTTGTCCCATCATTTCTTCAGTTATGTTAGATGCTTATCAGATAATATATAGTACTTCAGCTTTGTCAGTGTTGACTTTGTATGGTTGATATGTATTCAGACTTCCACTTATTCATGTTTAGTTTATCAGTTTCTATTTGATGTATGCTCTTTATATGCTATGTTCATGTCATGGTTCGACTTGGAGCCATTCATGGTTATAGGTTTTGTGTCTCGATCCAGGGTCTCATCTCGGGTTGTGACAATGTAGATTTTAGCTTTGTCAGTATTTACTCTGTATGGCTGATACATATTTAGACATCCACTTATTCATTTTTCAGTTATTAGATTTTGCTTGATATATGTTCTTTAGTTATTATGTTCATGGCATGGGTCATCTTGGAACCACTCGTGGTTCTAGGTTTCATATCTCGGTCAGGGGTCTCAGCTTGGGTCATGACATTTATGATTGAATTGCATATATGGTTTGTGTCTAGAGCATTCCAGATGAGTTTTGGACACTCGAGTTGCATTCTAGAAGAATTTAAATTGAAGATACGACCTCAATCAAATAGTTAATTAAATAAACTCGGATTAAGGATTTGATAGTTCCAACAAGTTTGTATGATTACGTTGGACTTGTCCACAAATTTTGTTTTAATTTCGATGAGTTTCAGTCGTATTTGAACATTTTGTATGTTTTAGCATGGTTTTAAACATAAAATGTGACAGCTAAGAGGTCCATTTTTAGTTCTAGAGATCGAAAAATCATTCTGAGATATCAAAAATTCTTAGCATGAATTATATGAGTGGTCTAAAAAGTTTGGTGCAATTTCAATAAGTCAAGATCAGGTTTTTATCGCAAAACATGAAATAATTCTTAAACGAGCAAAAATGATATATGACTAGGCAAAAGAGCACTAAATGGAGTTTCAATTGAACGAGTAGGTCCGTATCATTATTTAAAAATTATAGAAAAAGAATCATAGTATTTCGAGTTTTTATGATGATGTTATGGCAATTTTAGTGAAAATTAAAGTTGTTGGTGCAGCCCTATTTAAATACCTGAACAATATATTTTAACACATAGATTTATTTGGTACTCTGAGTATATTTGGAGTTCTAGAGCGCAGAATTGAGTGATTTTTTTAGCATTCTTCTCTACTTAACGAGTGGGTATGTATCTAATCCTTATTTTTGTATTTCTCCATGATTTTTTCTGTTGGTTTTCATTTTTATCCGTGAATTTATAGGAGGGAAATTAGAGGTTTTCTCCCTAGATCTAGAAATCATACTTCATTGATTTGTAGGTCAATTTGGAATTGATTTTTTAAGTTTCTTCTATTATGGGTAAATCGATTTGGCATTAAAATTTTGATTTATTGATTATTTCATCGTTTAAAATCGTATATGAGCATGGAAATTGGGGATTTTGAGCCTAAATTTAAGAAATCATAGTTTCATGAATTCAAGGTTCAGTTGAACTCCGTTTTGGATAAATTTCATATTTGAGTTACGTTATGGGTAACATAATATTCAAATAAAATTCCAGTTTTGCCCTTGGGGGCTCGGAGTTGAGTTTTGGGTTGACTTTTTGAGTCCGTGTTAGAAGTAAATCAATATGGGTGTCCATGGTTTTATTTTCTTATGCAGAATAAATATTTGATTAGATTTCGATCATTCGAAAGCATTACAAAAGGAAAAATTTCTAATTTGACGCTTGAGCTCCGGTTTGAGGTAATTAGAGATTTTTAGATTCTTTGAGGTGTTAGTTTTGTATATACTAAATAAATTTAAGCGTAATGGGTAATAAGGGGGTCCCGTGAGTTAAACTATAGATTCAGCTGAGGACTATGCTAGGCTTTATATCNACTAAATAAATTTAAGCGTAATGGGTAATAAGGGGGTCCCGTATAAATGAGATGATGAGCATTTATACTAGTACCAGTGTGTCATGATATGGGTAAATTTACACGAAATTGATATATGTATTGATGATATTCCACAACTCTAAAGTGATTGATTTACTGCGACTTATACACCACGTGATACTTGATTGTGACTTGAATATTCTTGATTGTAGCAGTTGGTTTATGAACTTGTGTTATTCATACATACTCATACCACTCTTATTGTTGGTTGATGATTATTAACTAATAATGCCCATTGAGTTATTTTGTGAAAATTCATACTCTTGTGATGTCGATGGAAATAGTTTGGACGTGTGTTATTATCGATGGAACATGGTTCTGACATGTGTTATTATCGATGAAAAATGGTTCCAACATGTGTTATTGCCGATGGAAAATGGTTCCGGCGTGTATGATTGCTAATAAAAAATGGTTCTGCTAGGTATATGGACCTTGCAAGTTCCCCGTGGGTCCTGACTATCCCACAGAGGAAGTGAGTATATACAGATTCTTGGCCAGTGCATTACATTGTATTACATTACATCTTCATTGAATTTCATATTGAGTTGAGTGTTGAAGTGTTGAGATGTTGTGATATTAATTTGAATCATTGTATTTGAGAATCTTTGTGATATAATCAGTGCGTGTAGCTTATGTGGTGACTATATTGAGGTATATTCTCATATCATAAATGGTGTAATTGACTTCGAATAATATATTTTATTTTCTTCATGGTTAGATATTAAATCCATAAACTCTTGTTGGGATGGACTATTATTATTGTATATATACAACTGTTGAAAAAAATACTGTTAGGATTATATCTCATCATCACTTTTAGAAATGGTCAGTTATCAAAGCTTTCTAAATACACTTGTTTCCCATACTCACCCTATACTTGCTGCACCTCTTTGCATGCAGGAACTGAATCAAGTAAATGGTACTTGAGTTGCTACACATTTCAATATATGTTGCAGTTAGAGTTCAGGGTAAGCTGCTTTCTCTTTTGCAGTACTGAATTCTAGAAAATTTTTGTATTAATTCCTGTCTTATTTCTTCCTAGATGATGACTTTAGTTTTTCAGAGTTGTTTGGTATTCATAGGTGCTCTTGTACTAGTGTCACCCGGTCTTGGGGTTGTTTTGGTCTTAGACTCATTTATTTCGCACTTATAAGATTTTTTTGCCTATTTTATATTACTTTTGCATTATTTAAATTATTAATTATTCAGTAAAGAAAAAGGGTTCGCGTACGGGTATAGCAGGTGCCCTCACGGCTCAATGCGATTTGAGTCGTGACAATTTCATAATAACAAGTAAAAGCGGTGAGCGAATTCAGAGTAAGATTGAATTAAAATAAAGTGGACTCAGATGGGAGAGTTCCGTCATAGCGACCGGCTTGTCGATATAGCAAGTTCGTTGCAGCGAAGGTGGTGACCGCTGCAATTAGAAACATGAACCAAAATCTCATAATTAAGTGAATTTTAGGCCCAACTCCTATTCTAAACAGAATTTTATCCTAAAAATCCTCTAGGGTAATAGTTAAGACATTGCACCCAAGAACGGGAAGGTAAAGCCCTCAAAGAACATGGTTCCACCATCTTCCTCGCAAATTTTCTATGAGAAATATGGATTAAGGGCAAGGACCTAAACTCCATCGATATAATGGTAGCAGCTTGGTATCTAGGTAGGTTATGACTTACTTTGAGTTTAGATTTGGTTAATGAAACGTATATGCATATGAAGTTGACTATCTAACTTGCATAAATTATTCTAAGGTTTAAAGAAAAGGGAGGTAGGTAAAACATGCTTTACACAATTGATGTTGCATACACTTCATAATAATTAAACTCTTGTAGTCTTAATAAAACTATGAATGATAGTGAAGATATAATTGTCAGAAAGAGGAACCTGAAGGAAAGAGTGTAACAACGTACTAGGGTTGGATCTATGGTAAAATATTTACGAAGTTAAGATTTGAGTCTTGGGCAGTGTAATTGTATAATGATATGAGTGGCTCGAGTCCAATGTAAGCTGATGGATGAGCATTTTGTAATGACATGAGTGGCTCAAGTCCGATATGAGCCGACGGATGAGTATTGTGTACGGATATAAGTGGTTCGAGTTCGATGTGAGCTGATAGAAGAGTAGATGAGTGAAAGCGTGTACCACGTTGGTATGGTACATGGACACCTAG
>JACEIK010002514.1:108288-145977 GCA_018107945.1 Datura stramonium
ATAATAAATATTTGTCACGACCTGAGCTGGAACCCCGGATCGAGGCACGAGACGTAGAACCAAGAATGACTCCAACCTAACCTATGACATATGCATAGCAACTCAAGAACATAAATTAAAGTGGTAAACTTAAAACTTAAACATGAATACACGGAAGTCTATATAGCATAAAAGAAAAAACAAGAGTGACATATCTAATAGTTGAGTCAACCAACACATATATGTCGAAAAGCCACTAGTCATAGATGGATTGATGGGACAACCTCCCCAACTAATCCACTAAATCTGAAACTAAAAAGACAAAACACATAACTAGATATTACCCTCGATAGAAGAGGACTCACCAAGCAGGAACTGAACTGGAATGATATGGGAGAAGGGCTAACTGTGCAATTGAGTCTGATCGCCTGAACCTATATCATGAAATGATATAACAGAGAGTATGAGGTCAGTACTTTGAATGTACTTAATATGCGCGGTAAGTAAAACAGGCTATCAAACTGCATTAAGAGTTCATGAGAGTAGGACATTTCAAACATGGAATAATAGTCATAATTTAGGCATGAAGGCTCAAGGTGTTCAAAATAGTTCATAAGCTAGTCATAATTATATTTATAAGATAAATCTTGTACAACATAATTTGAGCCAAATTATCATAACATGGACATACATAAAATCGTAAAGAATAGTGGGAGGATTCATCATAACTGACACCATAAAATAGAGCTTATATGATGCCCTAATTATCTCACTCAAGTGGGCAGAGACACCCCAAGCTTGACAAGGCAAGGAACAATGACATGAGATGATATCATTCAAGAGACCCCATAGGGTTAATATGAATATATCCTACGTTGGCGCATAGTTCTGAGGCCTAGGTTCTCAAAACCCTCAACCTACTCGGTGCTAGAAACTAGTCCCAAAAATATGCATATGGCTCATGTTATAATCATGAAACATACTTGAAGTACATAGGCTAGTTAAAATCATAAGATACATGAACATGCTTGAAATAGCTGCACTAGCCATAAAAGAGGTCTGTGAGTCGGTCATGAACATAAATATGATACTTGTAAAAGCTATGCATACTTGAGAAAGTCATCATACTTAAAATTCAAAAGTCCATGAAAGGTTCTAGTAAAATTCATACGTCATGATCATAATACATAACTTAAAACAAAAGATTTGATATCATAAGAAATTTATGAGATTTCATTAGAAAGGAAATTAACCCTAGAAGTTCATAATAATTCTTGTAACTTAAGATTCGAAATTTCCTGGAAGTCTCAATAGGAATACAAATCCTAATCATAAAATTATTAGTTTGATCAAGATAACTAATCCCATAGATGAATCATGGAGGAGTTTAACAACACCCAACCTAGACCTAGAATTAGAAATTAGGGCATGGGGAATAGGAGATCATGATTTCGATTGGAAAGGGTATGAGGGTAGAAGAAACCCCCATTGACAATCACCATATACCTTGGTTCATTGATTTCTTGACTTAGCTTAAAACCCCAAGTGAATTTGAGAAGATGAGAGTAAAGAACCCTAGCTTGTTCTTGTGAGCTTTAAGGTATTTTGATCTTCTAATTAGAGTGTTCGTAGTAGAATGAAAGTTCTAGGGTGAATATTCCCCTTAAAGCACTTTCCCAAGCTTAAAATGATGTAGTTTAAGGATTAGGATCTTAGAAATTATGAAAACGCCCTTAATGATTCGATTGGGAAATGGCACTGCCAAAGCTAATGAATGACCTAATGACTCATTAGGTCACTTAATGGCTTGTCTCGACATTCCATTGTCACTGGAAAAAATTTCCAACTTTCTGATCTTGACTTGACGCCTCCACTTAACTACTCGTCGTCACAACTAACGGGTCACTTATCGACTCATCCTAACCCTTTGAATCTGTAGGTTTCCAAGCCTTCATCCTAATCAATGGGACACCTAAAAAGTCATTAGGAGACACCATGACTCATTCCTCCACTCGTTAGGTCTCCTGTATTTCACCACTTTCTCCTTCACTACACAGTTAATAGGTCAACCCACGACTCGTGGGGAGTCTTAACGAGTCATCTCTTCATCCGTTATAACTCCTAGGAATACAGATATTAACAACCCATGCACAATCAACGGGTCACTAAAAGACCTGTCGGGTCATATGATGTGTCACTCAATGACTCGTTCTGTGACCTAGTGCAAATTTTTTCTGCTTTCTCCGTTTCAATTCTTAGGTCTGATCTTAGGGAATTTTGGGGTGTTACATTATATCCCCCTTAGGAATATTCATCGTTGAATGTAGATTGAGCATATTGAGAGACTTGGGAAGGAACGGCAATCCCAAAACTGAACAACAAAAGCTGAAAATTGACAGAGTGACTGACTCTAGACTGGGATACATGACTGAACTGAATTCATGAAACATACGTGCATGTAATAACATAAAAGAAACTTAGAGACATGAACATGGCATGAAACTTAATAGAGTACTAAGGAGGAAGCTAGTACCTGATGCTAGAACTGAGCTAGAAAGAAAAAGATGCAAGTGTCTAGCCATCATATCTACTTCGGCTTCCCATGTAGCTCGATTCCTCAACAAAACCTTCACTGAACCTACTTCATTGTTCCT
Source organism: Datura stramonium (assembly GCA_018107945.1). NCBI lineage: Eukaryota > Viridiplantae > Streptophyta > Magnoliopsida > Solanales > Solanaceae > Datura > Datura stramonium. The sequence goes on from JACEIK010002514.1 coordinate 110,922, forward strand.
TAACCTAAGAACCTAACAATCAAGGATCTCAACTGGAACGTCCTTATAGGTAAGGCTATCCTTCACACCTATGTTCTCCACCGGGACAACTAAGGTCGGGTCACCAATGCACTTCTTCAATAGAGATACAAGGAAAACTAGACGCACCGAAGATAACTCTGTTGGTATCTCCAACTTATATGCTACCTTGCCAACTCACCTAAGAATCCTATAAGGACCAACATATCGGGGATTAAGCTTCCCCTTCTTTTTGAGCCTCATCACTCCCTTCATGGGAGACACCTTCAGAAATACCCAATCATCAACCTCAAACTCAGGCTCCCTCCGCCTAACATCTGTATCAGATTTATAACGACTCTGAGATATTTTCATCATTTATCTAATAAGCTAAACTTTATCCATGGACTCATGAACAAAATTTATCCCTATCAACATAGCCTCACCTACCTCAAACCATCCAATAGGTGACCTACACCTCTGCCATAAAGAGCCTCAAACGGAGCCATATAAATGCTGGACTGGTAACTATTATTGTAGGCGAACTCGATGAAAGGAAAGTGATCATCCCAAATACCCCTTAAATCAATCACACACACACTCTCTCAACATGTCCTCAAGAGTCTGAATGGTTCACTCGGTCTGACCATCTGTCTACGGGTGAAAAATTATGCTAAGCTTTACTTGAGTACCAAGTCCCTTCTAAAACAATCTCTAAAATTGAGAGATGAATTGAGTACCCCTATCTGAGATGATGAACAAAGGAACCCCATGCAACTGAACTAACTCCCAAATGTACAATCTAGCATAATCCTCAATTGAATCGGTAGTTTTGACTGATAAGAAATGAGATGATTTGGTCAACCTATCCACAATCGCCCATATAGAGTCATAATATTGGCGTGTATGAGGAAAACCTGTAATGAAATCCATATTGATCTATTCCCACTTCTAAGTAGGCATGCTAATATCCTGAAGCATACCCCAGGTCTCTAATGCTCAACCTTCACCTGTTGGCAATTTGGACACTTAGCCACAAACTCTGCTATGTTTTTATTCATGCCATTCCATAAATAGACTTTTCATAGATCACAGTACATCTTGGTGGCACCTGGATGGATAGAGTACTGAGAGCATGAGCTTTACTCGGCATTTGCTCTCTAAGTTATCTACAGCTGGCACATAGAATCAACCTGGTATAGGAGTACACCATCTCCCTATTGGGAGAAAACCTCCACCTTCTGACTCTGAACAGCTTCACTAGGATAGGATCCTCATCTTGGATAGCTATGACTTCCATCAACAAAGAAAATTCTGACCCATTCTGAACAATCACACCACCATCCATTGAATCTGTAAGGCAAACCCCCAAACGAGCAAGTCTATAGACATCTTTCACCAACTCCTTCCTCCCGTCTTCACATGAGACACACTCTCCATGGACATCTTACTAAGAGCATCTTCTACTACATTGGCCTTGTCCGGATGATAAAGGATACTCATGTCATATTCCTTGAGAAGCTCTAGCCATCTCCTTTGTTGCAAATTCAGGTCCTTCTGAGTGAACACGTATTGAAGGCTCTTATGGTCCATGAACACATCCACATGCACCCTATATTAAGTAGTGTCGCCAAATCTTCAAAGAGAACACCACGGTAGCCAACTCTAGGTCATGCATCGGATAATTCTTCTCATGAGTCTTAAGCTGTCTAGATACATACGCAATGACCTTATCATGATGCATCAACACACAACCAAGACCAACCCAATAGGCATCACAACACACAACAAAACCATTTGTGCACTTCGGTAGGGTCAATACTAGGGCTGAAGTGAGTCAAGTCTTTAACTCTTGAAAATTCTTCCCACAAGAATCTGACCACTGAAATTTGACCTTCTTCTAGGTCAACTTAGTCAACAGTGCTGCAATAGATGAAAATACCTTTGTGAACCTCCTGTAGTAGCCAGCTAAATCCAAAAAACTCATAATATCCATAGGACTCATAGGTCTAGGCCAATTTTTCACCGTTTCTATCTTTTAAGAGTTCACCTGCACACCCTTATTGGACACTAGATGGCCCAAAAATGCTATTGAGTTCCACCAAAACTCACACTTGCTGAATTTAGCGAACGGTTGGCTATCCTTGGGAGTCAGCAATACAATTCTCAAATGAGCGGCATGCTCCTCCTCGCTTCGAGAGTATATGAGAATATCATCTTTGAAGAAAATCATGAACATATCCAAATACTACTGGAAAACCCTGTTCATCAAATCCATAAAAGTTGTAGGAGCATTAACTACGAACTCATAGTGACCATACCAAGTCCTGAAAGTATTCTTTTGAATGTCACTCTCCCTAACTCTGAGCTGGTGATAGCCGGATCTAAGGACTATCATTGCAAAGCAGTTAGCACCCTGAAGTTGGTCAAATAGGTCATCAATTTTGGGAGGGGATGCTTATTCTTGATTGTGACCTGGTTCAACTGCCGATAATCAATGCACATTCTAAGATAAGAGAATCTTTCTTTCAAACAAAGAGAACTAGAGCACCCCATGGTGATTTACTAGGCTTTATAAAACCCTTATCTAGGAGATCTTTCTACTATTCTTTCAACTCCTTTATCTTGGCTAAAGCCATTTTGTAAGGAGGAATTGATATAGGCTGCGTATACGGGAGGGACTCCTGGTAGATTATCCAAAATCACCTCCGGATACTCACATACAACAGTGATGGATGGAAGAGTCGGGGTTTTGGACGTAAGATGCTTGACTCGAACTAGATGATACACACAACCCTTAGAGATAATCTTCCTGACCTTGAGATAGGAAACAACGCGACCTGCAGGAATAGCTGAACTACCCTTCCACTCTAGGACTAGCTCACCCAAAAATCGAAACTCTACCTTACATGTTCTACAATTGACTGAGGCATAGCATGTATCTAACTAATCCATACCGAATATAGCATCAAAGTCGGTTATATCTAACTCTACGAGGTTAGCTGAGGTGACTTTTTTGAAGAATCGTGAAAAGGCAATCTCTATACACTCGTCGAGGTAAAACTGGCTCACCAACTTGACTAAAAACTGAGAAGGGTCTGATAGAATTTTGAGACTGACTAATAAAAGCAACATAAGGAGTCACGAAAGATAAAGTAGCCCCTGGATATAACAATGCATACACATCAAGATGAAATACTCATAACATACCAGTAACCACATTGAGAGAGACCTCCTACTCCTGATGAGAAGATAGTGCATAGAACCTGTTCTGGCGCTGACAGCCACCTGCACTAGATGAGGCCCCCCTGTTGATATAGGCATGTTGTTGGAGCTACTGAAGTGGTAGCTGGGAAAGGACCTCTACTGTCACCCTGTCTAGTTGAAAGACAATCTCTAAGCATTTGTCCAGGCTTCCCACATTTAAAACAAGCATCTAAACCAACCAAGCACTCTTTAGGGTGGTTTTTACCACACCTCCTACAAGCGGAGAAAGTGTGCTCCCCTGTCGTTCTCCTTTTTCCCCGAGAGCCTGACATTCTGCCTCTCTAATCATGTCTGGATCTGGATGGAATACTGGCTGATGATAGGGCTGGAGCTGACGACCTCTGGTGGGACTAAGGGCAATGTCCACCACCGGACCTCTATTGAAATTGTCCATATCTCTCTATCCTAGCCTTCTTAGCCTCTATCTCCTTCTCTTTCATCTGCCCCACCTCTATCTATTCGACGTATATGACCAACTCTAGCCGCCATTACGTTCCTATTCTTAGGAACATGAGCCACCGCCTGCTGATTGACCTGTGCGGTATCGCTTGTGCCAACATCTAAAATTCCACTCTAAACTTGGCATGAGTGACATGCTTGGGCATAGGACCTTCTGGTGTTGGCGGGGCTTGCTGATGCCCATCTTCATTGCCATTGTCGTAGCCATTTCCATTTCCATTCCTTCTTCCATTTGCTAGGCGTGGAGGCATATTTTTGAAAACGCGTATAGCACGAGTTAGAAGGATAGAGAGATACTTCATTGCACAATAAGGATCATGAAAGAAGGGAAATTTCCTAAAACATCTTAAATCCTCTTTTCCAAAAGTATGACGCGCTTCACCCATGAAAAAGACTCTACATAATGCGACTTTTAGGAACCCTAGGACACACCTAAACTTTTGCTATGATATCAAGTTTGTCACGACCCAAGATGGAACCCCGGATCAAGACACAGGACCTAAAACCACGAATAGCTCCAAGCTAACCCATGGCATGGCATAGAAACTCAAGAGCATAAATTAAAGAGGTAAACTTAAAACATAAACATGAATACGCGGAAGTCTATATAGCACAAAGAAAAAACAAGAGTGATGAATCTAATAGCTTAGTCAACCAACACTTTTATGTCTGAAAAACCTCTAGTCGTAGATGGACTTATTGGTCAACCTTCCAAACTAATCCCTAAATCTGAAACTGAAAAGACAAAACACATTACTAGAAAAATATCCTCGGTAGATGAGGACTCACCAAGTAGGGACTTAACTGGACTGATATGGTGGCAGGGCTCACGACACGACTAAGTCTGATTACCAGAGCCTATATCATGAAACTATATCGCATAGAGTATACAATAAGTACTTTGAACGTACTGAGTAGGCAAGGTAAGTAAAACAGGCTATCAAAATGCATAAAGAGTTCATGAGAGTAGGACATTTCAAACATGAAGCAATAGTCATAATTTAGGCATAAGGACTCAAGGTTTTCAAAACAGTTCATAAGCTAGTCATAATTATATTCATAAGAGAAATCTTATAAAACATAATTTGAGACAAATTATCATAATCATGAACATCCATAAAATCGTAAGGAATAGTGGGAGGATTCATCATAACCGACACTATCATAATAGAGCTTACATGATACCCAACTATCTCGCTCAAGTAGGCATAGCCGCTCGAAGCTTACCAAGGCAAGGGAAGATAACATGGAAAGATATTACTAAAGAGACTCCATATGGTTAATATGAATATATCAATGTTGGTGCGTAGTTCTGAGACCTAGGTTCCTGAAACACCCGACCTACTAGGTGCTAGATACTACTCCAAAAAATATCGACATGGCTAATATTGTAATCATGAAACATACTTGAAGTACATAGGCTAGTTGAAATCATAAGATACATGAACATTCTTGAAATATGTGAACTAGTCATAAAAGAGGACTGTGAGTCCGCCATGAACATAAAAATGATACTTGTAAAAGCTATGCATACTTGAGAAAGTAATCATACTTGAAATTCATAAGTCCATGAAGAGTTCTTGTAAAAATCATATGTCATGATCATATACATAATTTAAAACCTAGAAGTTGGGCCTCGGCCCCTATCANATATACATAATTTAAAACTTGAGAGTTGATATTATAAGAAAATCATTGGATTTCATTAGAATGGAATTTAACCCTACAAGTTCATAATCATTCTTGTAACTTATGACTCAAAATTTCATGGAAGGCTCAATAGGAATACAAACCTTGATAATAAAATCATAAATTTGATCAAGATAGCTAATCCCATAGATGAATAATGGAGGAGTTTAACAACACCCAACCTAGCCCTAGAATTTGAAATTAGGGCATGGGGAATAGAAGATCATGATTTTGATTGGAAAGGGTATGAGATTTGAAGAAACCCCCCTCGAGGAATTTTGATCTTCTAATTAGAGTGTTCGGCGTAGAATTAAAGTTCTAGGATGAATATTCCCCTTAAATCTCTTTTTTAAGCTTAAAATGACGTAGTTTAGGGATTAGGAGCTTAGAAATTACGAAAATGTCCTTAATGATTTGGCTGGAAATTGACACTGCCAGAGCTAACGAGTGACCTAATGACTCATTAGATCACTTAATGGGTCATCCTAACCTTCCTTCGACACTGAACATAATTTCCAACTTTTTGATATTGACTTGACGCCTCCACCTAACGACTCGTCGTCACAACTAACGAGATCACTTATCGACTCATTCTGATCCTCTGAATCTCAAGGTTTCCAAGAATTCCTACCAACCAATGGGACACCTAACTAGTCATTAGGAGACACCACGACTCATTCCTTCACTCGTTGGGTCTCCTGGATTTCAGCACTTTCTCCTTCACTACACACTTAACGGGTCAACTCACGACTCCTAGGGAGTCTTAACGAGTCTTCACCTCATCCACTGTAACTCCGAGGAAGCCACATCTTACCAATCCATGAACACTCAATGGGTCACAAATTTACCCATCAGGTCACTAAATGACCCATCGGGTCACATGACGAGTCACTGGACAACTCATTCTATGACCTGATGTAAATTTTTCCTTCTTTTTCTGTTTCAACCCTCGGGTCTAATATTAGGGACTGTTGAGGTGTTACAATATTAAATAATAATATTAGTAATAGAAGTTTCTAGATATTAGTATGGATTCAACTCTCTAAAAAAAATAGAATTCCCGCTTAAAATTAGTATTGATTTGGCTATGGAACTTTTCTAGCTAAACTACATATCGGAATTACCTATGGATTATATTCCTAGTTAAATCATAACTTTTCGGGGACAAAAATTTGCACCAAAATTATATTCCTACTAAAAATTAGTTATCAAATCAGCTAGGCACTTCCCTATCTAAAGCATAGCTAGGGATTAGCTTCGAATTGCATCCCTACCTAAACCATAATCCTTAGAGAGAGAGAAATTAGCGCCAAATTTATTTTCCTGCAAAACAATAGCTAGATATTTAGCTAGGAAAAATACCTATCTAATATTTAGCTAGGTATCAGCTATTGCCAATTCCAAGCTATAATTTGACTAAATTTTCAAACAAAATATTTTGCTAGCGAATAAGAATTTTTTAGTTATTCATCGCTAATGATATATATTATCTAGGAATCTGAGTTCTCTAGCTAAAATCAATAGCTAATAGAGAATTTTGACTCAAATTAGTACTTAAAGGCATCCAAAACTGTATGAAATAAAGTACAGATGTGTGGCAAACTCCCAACACATCAAACATGCATCACTCTGAAGATCTTGTGAAGCTGATCTACAAACTGCTAAGGGTCCTCTCTATGATCTTTCCTGTAATCTATAGAAGACTTTATGAGAGAAACTCACGTACCTTCAAACTCCTCAGTCATTCAGAATGCCCAACAACATCTGGTGCCACTAGTTGCTGTTTTGCAGCTACTAACTTAGCCAATATATATATTTCTCTGTTGAAATACTGATTAGATGGATTACGAGGATCTAGAGCTGGTACTGAAGGTTCTATAGCCTTAAGAGGCTCTTGATGTGGTGGATCAACTAGAGGGGACTGAAGATGTCTCATTTCAGCCTCAAGCTAGGCCATCTCAATAGGTGGTACCCTGCTAGTACCTTCACCGGCAGTTGTATCTATCCCCTGGCTAGTTGTGGTATGTATGGTTACAAGAATCTCTATATGTCTATAAAAATAATAAGCTCTAAAATTAGACCCTTAAGACTCAGCACTATAGCATTATTTGAGCAAAAGAAGGGTAACCATACTATCATGCATGTAGATCCTTGCTTATAAAATATGGTGTATAATACACTTATAAACATGATTCTAATAAACACAGCTTGTAGACTCTCTAGAATTAGATGGTTCTTTGATACTTAATTTATCACACCCCAACTCGAGTCACGTGACTGGCATCCGATGCCATACTTTCCCCTGAGCTAACCTAGCTGGCATGTACGCTTCTGGCACACACCAGCTACACACAATAAATAATAATATGTATAACTCGTCTTATCAAAAGTCCTAACCGAAATGCCACAATTAGAGAAGTCCTAAAGCGGTCATACTCAGTTAATCCAATAGTTCACAATAGAACATCAATATATCCCTATATGGGACAATGAGAACACCATCATATCTATAGTCACAGAATGCTATGGGGTCTATCGAGGCCACCAGGGTTTCTAAGTTCACAAAAGCCTATACTTATATATACACCAAGACTAATAATGCCATCATAATGTAAATGCAAAATGAACAAGGTTAATATGACCAACATCGTACAACTATATAGTCCCAAGTATGCAAGTCTCTAAGAGGAATACACTTGGTCGAAACAGGGACCTGACCTACCCATCAGCATTACAATAAAAGGCTAACCAACATCTGGATATGGCAACTCTGGAAGAAGTGTAGCTAACCAATTTGTTGTACTCAACTATACTATTGAGGAGGATTCTATACTTGTCTGATAGGAACTATATGCAAGAATGTAATGGCTTCAGTCTCAAAATGTTAGCATGAAACAATGTATTAACGATGTAATAACTAAATATATGTCAGCGTATACTAAAGGTAATTAGATAAAGGAATCAAGAGTCGTTTGAGCATACTAACCTACTCCTGAGTCTAAGCATACAAATAATAATCAAATAATAATCTTCCTGGGCCCCCAAAAGCCTTGTAGGTACAAATACCAATTAGTCAACCTATTTGAGCTCCCACAAGCTTGGAAGGCACATATCGATCTATATATTTCTATCGGTAATACCCTAGCCCCATTGACAATCTGTATATAACTCTGAAGGCGATCATTATGCCCTCAATTATTCTTTAGGTATTTTGTATTTCCTAATAGCCTTTTAAGCATCAACACAACCTTTTGGCATTAACAAATCCCCGTAGAAATGACATAGACCTTCTAAGAATTAACTTAGCCATCCATGGCATCAAGAAAGATCATAAGTGAATGATTAGTTGGTAATTAACCAACTTATCTACCTCTAAAACATGAGTTATTACTTCATTTTAACGCAATTTAGAAGGATTTTATTCCTTTTCTTTTTTTTATGCACAAGCACTTCTTTGAATATGTGTATCGCATGTCAGTAGTTGCATCTAGCAGGTTCCACGTAAGAGGATTTAAAAGCTTGCTGGCGATGGAACTGTGTGCTGCAAGTCGGCATCTACAGAACATAACTGCCACACAGGAAGAAGTAAAATAAGATTGCCCTGGACTTATTGATACATCTTCGTGCCATAAGTTCACACCTATGAAACGCAGGTGCCGGCGCAAGTGAGCAGTGTTTCCTCCAAAGGGAAAAGTTGTTCGGAAGGAAAGTACATACTTGGGAAGCTTCCAAGGGAATTTTGGAAATCTCGAAAGGAATATATGTATATTTTATACCCCATATTTATAAGAAGAGCACAACTTTCTACTTTCTTCTTCTTCTTCCTTGTAAAAACACCATTGTTGAAGATACAAAGCTTGGAATTGATTTTAATTGCTTATGATGAATGGTTTTGAGGAATTCCTCTTTGGTATAATTTCTATTTCCCTAATTATGAGCAGCTAATTTCTCTTCTAGGGGTGTGTGTTAATAATGGGTGTTTAGAATAGATTGGGTATTGACTAACTGATCTTAGAATTGATTATAATGCATGGATCTATTGATTTCTTTGAGTTTTAATCTAAAAATTAATGGTTGCAAAAATTAATTGAGTTCTCTAACTTTTATTTTGCTTGAGAAAGAGAAGTGAAGTTGGGTAAGACTTCAATAGTGAGAATTTGGAGCTTTTGATCTACGGGTTAGAGCTAGAAATAGTTTATACCCAATTAAATCTTCATTCACGGGCTAGAGCTAGAAATAGTCTATGCACACTCAAGAAATGTTTTGTCATTTTGTAGATCTTGATTTGGGGTTTGAGAAAACCCAAAATATACACATTCTTGTGGTTGAGAAACTTAGAGTGTAGCTAAAACCAATGCTATCCATGCACCAACTGATTCTAAGTCTTTTAGTTAATACCTATCAGTATGATGCCCCATCAAATGCACACCTTTAGTCTCTCTAATCTTGTAAACAACAGTTGTGTGACATTCTTTTGATTTCAATTTTCATTTGATACTTGTTGAAAAAACTTCATCCAATTTTACTCTATGTTTATATATAACGCTTTCTCTTGTGAATTAATTTACAACTTATGGTAAATCTATCTTCCAATCTCTATCGAAAATTGACCCCAAATCTTGTGTACCCACCTGAGAGTTGTTTTGGGCATTACAAAAACTGACATTGTTTTCAGGGATTAGAAATTGGTTGTCATTTGTTTGTTTGTTGATTCACATTTGTATTGTGTCTTATTTTTCTTTTAGGTTGTTTTGTTGCTCTTATTGGTTGAACAGGATAAAGGATGAGTCACACTAGTGATAACAGCAGTGTTGAGGGGTTCATGGATGTTGAAGATGAGCCGGTAACTCATGGTGTGGCTAGTGTAATTCGCCTACCTCCAACAGTAGGGAATGCAATGTTTCATGTTACTAGCACAATGCTTCACCTCATCCAAATAAAAGGATTGTTCGGTGGCCTGAGGGTGAAGTGCAAACCGGCACATAAGGAATTTTATTGAAATATTCCAGCCATTCATGTAATGCCCCGAAAACTAAAAATTTAATTTCGGAACTTGAATAAAAAAAATCCGGAAAAAGCTATAGAAATGTTTCAGGACGAACCACCTAACGAGTCTTCATGAGACCCAATGACTCGTTAGGTCAGTCATGCGAAGAAGGAGTGAGTTTTGAAAATGAGAAGCAGTGTACCCAACGAGGGACATCGCGAGTCGTGATCACTGACCATGACCCGTTAAGACACTCGTGGTCAGGCCTGAGTTGGGAATATTTTTAGTTGACCAGTGTACTTAACGAGTGGGTGGAACGAGTCATCACCTGTGGCAATGACTCATTAAGTGACTCGTTACCTAGTCTAGAGTTGAATCTTCAGCAGTGAACCAGTGTGGTCCACGATTGGTGATTACGGGTCGTGGTTAGTGACCACGACTTATTAGGTCCCTCGTGGAGACCTACTGAGGGTCCCAGGAAGTGTACCTGACGAGAGTGACCACGAGTCGTGGTCAATCACCATGACTCATTAGGTTACCCGTTTGGGGCACCTGACAGTTTTTCCCCGCGAATTTCTAAGGGATATTTAGTAATTTTTTATTCTCCCAAGCTCTAAAATACGTCGTTTTGAACATAAATTTATAGTTATTAGAGGGTTGGGACGGTTCCTCCCCTCATTCTCACGATTATTCTCAGGAAACTTATCGAATGTCCTCTCTAGAAACTCTCAAGCAAACTTAGGGTTCTCATCTATTGCAGCAGTTCAAGTCCTCTTATCTTGGTGAATTTTAGTTAGGTATGCGGGAATTCAACAAGGGAATTGTCCTTCCCTTGTGTCCCCCAAAATCCTACCATAACTCCCTTATCAATTTTAGCACTGAGCTTTCGAATACGAATGAATTCCATGTTTATTTTTGTTAATTTCGCCTGGAATAATATAAATGTTGGTTTTTCATGTTTTCTCCATTAGTTCCTAATTAAATTGTCAATGTTCGTACAAAAGTGAATTTAATCCTTAACATTCGAGTAATGATTTTGCTTATTAAATTTAATCTAGTGAATGAAGAATGTTTTGGGCTGAATTTCCTAGAAATTCTTACTATATATTTGTTGAGAAATTATTTCATTGATAAGAATGATTTTAGCCTTGTTGAATGAGATTTATTTAATTCTTGAATTGTTTCCATCGTATGAAATTCCCGTATTTTTGGGATAAGTCGAGTTCTCTATTAGCTGGTAGTAGTTCAGACTAGTTAGAACATAGAATCTCTTCAGAATCTTTCAGAAAATTGTCAACTGATCAGTTTGACTTCGGTCTTATTTTGAGGTGTCAATGGTGCCTCTCAGTTATCAGAATCAGACTAAGATTATAGTTTTTGGTCCATTAGGTGGTCATGACATTCTAGCATATAGCTCTGACTATCCCCAGGACCCTAGTTTAGTTACAACTTGTTCTTAGACAGTTACGACGCTTCCAGACAAGTAGCTCTGACCAGTCCAGAACTCAATTTCAGAATATGGTCCGATAAGACTCTCAGGGTACATGCAGTTATATATCCCTAACTAGTCTTGGACCCCAGTTTCGAGCTATCAGCTTAGTAGTTCAGTTGAGGTTTTTCAGTGGGAGTAGAACTTAGCACTGAGCGGGCCGGGGTTCCAGCGCACCCAGGTTCCTAGAACTACGGTGCCAGCGTAGGTTATAGTATTACTTGGCCTGATTGGCCCTAGATTTTTATGATCACCCAGTTCATGCCTTTATACCCTAGAAAGGTATATTGGGTCATACCGGTGGGGTGTATACATCGGACTCCATGTCTAGCTCACATGGTTATATGTCGGTTACAAACTCTCCTACTAGTCAATCTAGTACAGTTTCAGAATAAGCAGCTTAGTTCAGTACTACTCCTCAGTTTAACTCAGTTCAGTACAGTATCTCAGACTCAGTGTTTAAAACTTAGGGCATGTCCTTGACCATCAGACAGGGTCATCTCGACCATTTCATATTACATCCGTAGTTCAGTTCAGCTTACCTGTTGGTCATTGCGTGTCATTTCAGTTCAGACTTTATATTCAGTTATGTTTCTCCCACTTACTCAATACCGTCAAAGTACCGACGCATACTTTTATGTTGTATCATTTCATGATACAGCTGCAGGTTCTCAAACTCAGAACCGCTAGATGCCGCAATTCAGATTCTCCATCTCAGCAGTTGAAGTGTGAGTCCTCATCATCCGAGGGCATTATTTCATTCCTTCTGTCATTTATTAGTTTTAATTAGACTTAGAGTTAGCTAGGGGTTTGTCCCAGCAACTCCTCCGTTAGATGGCTTTCAGACAGACATGATTTTCATATTTATTAGTGTTATTCAAATGTTTGAACTTTATGTTTTCTGACTTTCCTTTCATGAATGCTTATTGATATAGTTTCAAAGTTCTGTTGTGCATGTTTACTCAGAATGCTAGTGAATGATAGACCAGGGGTTGACTTGGGGTCACTTGTGGCTTCAAATACCGTGTTCCGTCCAGGGTGTAGATTCAGGGCATGGCAAACATGGTATCAGAGCCCTAGGTTTATAATATCCTCGGAATGTCTTAAAGCTGCATCGAGTAGAGTCCTTTTCATGTGTGTGAAGCGCCCCAACTTATGATGAGAAGGCTACGAGATGTTATTAGGAAAACTTCCTTTTGTTCATACTCTTTATCGTGCGTTAACATTCAATTCTAGGAATGTCCTTCTAATTCGTGCTGTGTTTCATTTTAGTGAATCATGCCTCTAAGACGTGGTAATGGAAGAAGGGTCAGTAGTGTCAACAAATCTGCCCCACCAGCCCTGATATCTCCTCAAGATGATTCGGTGTCTACTGCCTAATTCAAGGCGTCCATTCAACTGTTGTCCCAAACAGTCACCAACCAGGTGAACCAGCAAGTAATGCTAATGAACACCAACGGGTTTGCAGCAGCTGTGACAGTGCGGGACTTCACCCAGATGAACCCTCCAGATTTTCATGGAACAAAGGTGGGAGAGGACCGACAAGGGTTTATAGACGATATTAGAAAGATTACCTGTATTATGGGTGTCAGCTCCTATGAGAGTGCCGACCTAGCTTCCTACCAGCTTAAAGGGGTAGCCCAGGTTTGGTATGAGCAGTGGAAGGAGGGGAGGCCAGCAGAAACAGGACCGGTGGAGTGGGAGGAGTTTGACACGGCTTTCCTGGATAGGTTTTTCCCTCGAGAGCTGAGAGAGGCGAAGATGTCAGAGTTTATGAACTTGCGACATGGCAACATGAAAGTGGAGGTGTACGCTCTGGAGTTTACCAGGTTATCAAAGTACGCTCCAAAGATGGTAGTCGAGCCAAGGGCTTGCATGCTAAAGTTCGTTAATGGAGTATCTAATCTGGTCCTCAAGGAGTGCAGGACCGAGATGCTAATTATGGACATGGACCCTTCTAGCTTGATTGTCTATGCCTAGAAGATTGAGGCTGAAATACCTAAAGATATGGAGCGTAAGAACAAAAGGGAAAGGACTGGCTACTCAGATTTCGACCATCAAAGATCTAGCGGTGGTAGCCGCCCATAGAAGCAGCAACAGCAGCAGAGAGCCCCAACACCTAGTTTAGCCAGCGCCCCAACCTTTCGGTCCCACAAGGATCGGAGGGGTGAGTCATCTGGAACTCAGTATCATGCTCACAGTATCGGGAACAAGTATCCATCTTGTCCCAAGTGTGGTAGGAATCACCCAAGAGAATGCCTTCAGGGACGAGAGGGCTGTTTTGGGTGTGGACAGCTTGGACACAGGCTTAGGGAGTGCCCATCAGTAGGGCGAGGGAGATCACAATCTACCACATCATCACCTCCAGCAGGTCGACCAGCCCAGAAGGCTAACACCTCAGGTACAGATGGCGGTCAGTGCCATAATCGTTTCTATGCTCTATCTTCCCGTCAGGATCAGGAAAGCTCACCTGACGTAGTTACTGGTATGTTATGTCTCTTACATCTAGACGTATATTCCCTCTTAGATCCATAAACTACTCTTTCATTCGTGAATCCTTATATAGCGGTTCAGTTCAATATAAGTCCAAAGGTCCTCTCAGAACCATTCTCAGTCTCCACCCTAGTTGGCGAGTCAGTTAGAGCCAGCCGGGTGTATAGAAATTGCGCAGTCTTAGTCTTGAACAAAGTAATTCCATCTGATCTCATAGAGCTAAACATGGTTGACTTCGACCTTATTCTCGGCATGGATTGGATACACTCTTGTTATTCCTCAGTTGATTGCAGAACTAGAGTTGTCAAGTTCCAGTTTCCTAATGAATCCACGTAAGAATGGTCGGGCAGTAATTCAACGCCTAAGGGTAGGTTTATTTCCTGCCTTAAGGCCCAAAAACTCATTTCCAAAGGATGTCTATATCATTTGGTTCGGGTCAAGGATTTCAACTCTGAGACCCCAACAATTCAGTCAGTTCCAGTTGTTAGCGAGTTCCCGGATGTATTTCCTAAGGATCTTCCTGGAGTTCCCCCTAAATGGGAAATAGACTTCGGAATAGATCTCCTCCCAGATACTCAACCTATCTCTATCCCAGAATGGCTCCTGTTGAGCTTAAGAAGTTGAAGGAGCAGCTAAAAGGTCTTCTTGACAAGGGTTTTATCAGACCCAACATCTCTCCCTAAGGTACACCAGTGCTATTCGTGCGTAAGAAAGACGGTACCCTCATAATGTGCATAGATTACTGTCAGCTGAACTAAGTCACAGTCTAGAACAGATACTCCCTTCCTAGAATTGATCACCTGTTCGACCAACTTCAAGGAGCTAGTGGTTTCTCCTTGATCGATCTCAGGTCAGGATACCATTAGTTAAGGGTCAGAGAGTGTGACATACCAAAAACAACATTCAGAACTCGGTATGGTCACTATGAGTTTGTGGTGATGTCATTTGGACTCACAAAGTCCCCTGCAACCTTTATGGACCTGATGAACAAAGTCTTCAAGTAGTATTTGGATATGTTTGTTATTGTATTTATAGACGACATTCTAGTATACTCCATAAATGAGGAGGAGCATGCAGGTCACCTGAGGATAGTGCTTCAAACACTCAGAGACCGCTAGTTATTTGCCAAATTCAGTAAATGCGAATTTTGGTTGAAGTCCGTGACTTTCTTGGGTCACGTGGTCTCAGGTGAAGGAATACAGGTAGATCCTCATAAAATAGCAGCAGTGAGGGACTGGTCCATACATACCTCTCCTACTGAAATCAGGAGTTTCCTAGGCTTAGCGGGTTATTACCGACGGTTTGTGGAAGGTTTCTTCTCTATAGCATCTCTCCTAACCAAGTTAACCCAAAAGAAGGTGAAATTTTAGTGGTTGAACGAGTGTGAGAAGAGGTTTCAGGAGTTGAAGACTCGACTCACTACCGCTCCAGGTGTTAACCTTGCCGGAAGGATCAGATAGGTTAGTTGTTTATTGTGACGCTTCTAGAGTTGGACTCAGTTGCATTCTGATGCAAAGCGGCAAAGTGATAGCCTATGCCTCAGAAGCTCAAAGTTCATGAGAAGAATTACCCAACTCATGACTTGGAGTTGGCAGCGGTGGTATTCACATTAAAAATATGGAGACACTACTTGTACGGGGCTCACGTGGATGTATTCACGGATCACAAGAACATTCAGTATGTGTTCAGCCAGAAGGACCTAAACCCGCGTCAGAGACGGTGGTTGGAGCTGCTAAAGGATTATTACATGAGTGTGCTATATCACCTGGGTAGGGCCAATGTGGTGGCTGACGCCCTAAGCAGACGGTCTATGGAAAGTGTAGCTCACATTAAGGAAGACAAGAGGGAGCTAGTGAAAGAAGTTCACAGGCTAGCCCGATTAGGGGTGTAGTTGGTGGATTCAGCCGAAGGTTGCATCGTAATGCAAAGCGGGTTGGATTCATCCTTGGTAGTTGAAGTTAAGTCCATACAAGATGAAGATCCAGTTCTACTTAAACTTAAAGGAGTTCTCAAAAAGGAGGTTGAGGCTTTCTCCCAAGAGGGAGATGGGGTGCTTCGTTACTAGGGCAGATTGTGCGTGCCAGACATTGGTGAGTTGAGACAGTAGATACTGGCTGAGGCACACAACTCGAGATACACCATTCACCCGGTGCTAGCAAAATGTACTGCGATTTGTGAGATATTTACTAGTGGAATGGCATGAAAAGAGACATTGCTGAATTTGTAGCTAAGTGCCCAAACTGCCAGCAAGTCTAGGTAGAACACCAGAGACCAGGAGGTATGACCCAGGGTATCAGCATACCCACATGGAAGTGGGAAGAAGTGAATATTGACTTCATTACAGGTCTACCCCGGACTCGCTGGCAGCATGACTCAATCTGGGTAGTAGTAGATCGGATGACTAAGTCAGTCCACTTCCTCCCAGTCAAAACCACAGACTCAGCTGAGGACTATGCCAAAATTTAAATTCGAGAGTTAGTCAGACTCCATGGCGTGCCCTTGGCAATCATTTTAGATAGGGGAACACAGTACCTCGCACTTTTGGATGTCCTTTCAGAGGGACTAGGCATTCGGGTCAAACTCAGTACTGCTTTTCATCTGCAGACCGATGAGCGAGCTGAGCAGACCCGTTCAGACCCTGGAAGTTATGCTAAGAGCGTGCGTAATTGAATTTAAGGATAATTAGGATGACCATTTACCTCTTATCGAGTTTTCTTACAACAACAGCTACCATTCTAGCATCTAGATGGCCCCATTTGAAACATTGTATGGTAGAAGGTATAGATCTCCTATAGGGTGGTTCGAAGTTGGGGAATCTACCTTGATAGGGCCAGACTCGGTTCACGAGGAAATGCAGAAATTTCATCTCATCCGAGAAAGGTTGAAAACAACTCAGAGCCGTTAGAAATCTTATGTCGATGTGCGAAGAAGAGAGTTGGAGTTTGCAGTTGATGACTGGGTATACCTAAAAATTTCTCCCATCAAAGGGGTGATGAGGTTTGGAAAGAACGGGAAGCTCAGTCTGAGGTATGTGGGACCTTATAGAATTTTGAGGCGCATCGACAATGTAGCCTATGAGCTAGAGTTACCTTTAGAACTAGCAGTTGTGCACCCAGTTTTCCATGTGTCACTTTTGAAGAAGTGCATCGGAGATCCAACCTTAGTTGTGCCATTGGACAGTGTAGAAATAAAAGATGATCTCTCATATGAGGAAGTACCAGTCTAGATCCTTGACCGTCAGGTGCGTAACCTGAGGAACAAGGAAATAACTTCAATTAAAGTCTTATGGAGGAATCAGCAAGTTGAGGGAGCTATGTGGGAGGCCGAAGCAGATATGATTGCCAGGTACCCGCACTTGTTCCTAACCGGCTCCAGTATAGCTTGAGACATTAGTTATGACCCTAGAACTCAGTTTACTTTTCATGACTAAGTTTAGATGTTCGAGTCTCTTTTATGTTTTTGAATGTATGTGTGAAAAGTAAATTCAGTCAGTTATGTATTTTAATACGAAGGTAGTCATTCCGGTAGTTTTGGATTTAATTGAGCAGTATTTGGAACGTTTGATTGTTATTTCTCTACTTTTTGTGTGTTTTGTAACATTCGAGGACGAATGTTTAAAAGGGGGAGATATTGTAATGCTTCGGAAACTCAAAATCTAATTCCAGGACTTGAATCAGAAAATCTAAAAAAAGCTGCAGAAATGCTTCAGGACGACCCACCTAACTAGTCGTCATGAGACCCAATGACTCGTTAGGTCAGTCGTGCGAAGAAGGAGTGAGTTTTGAAAATGAGAAGCAGTGTACCCAACGAGGGACATCGCGAGTCGTGGTCACTGATCACGACCCATTAAGTCACTCGTGGTCAGGCCTGAGTTGGAAATATTTTTAGTTGACCAGTGTACTTGACGAGTGGGTGAAACGAGTCGTCACATGTTGCAATGACTCATTAAGTGACTCGTTACCTAGTCTAGAGTTGAATCTTCAGCAGTGAACCAGTGTGGTCCACGACTATTGACCATGAGTCGTGGTCAGTAACCACAACTCGTTAGGTCCCTCGTGGTGACCTACTGAGGGTCCCAGGCAGTGTACCTGATGGGAGTGACCATGAGTCATGGTCATTCATCACGACCCGTTAGGGGCACCTGACAGTTTTTCCCCGCTAATTTCTAAGGGTTATTTAGTAATTTCCAATTCTCCTAAGCTCTAAACTACGTCGTTTTGAATGTAAATTCAGACTTATTAGAGGGTTGGGATGGTTCCTCCCCCCATTCTCACGATTATTCTCAGGAAACTTATTGAAAGTCCTCTCCAGAAACTCTCAAGAAAGCTTAGAGTTCTCATCTATTGCAGCAGTTCAAGTCCTCATCTCTGAGTTAATTTTAGTCAGGTATGTGCGAATTCAATGAGGGAATCATCCTTTCCTTATGTCCCCCAAAATCCTACCATAACTCCCTTATCAGTTTTAGCCCTGAGCTTTCGAATACGAATGAATTCCATGTTTTTTTGTTAATTTTGCCTGGAATAATATCCATGTTGATTATTCATATTATCTCCATCAGTTCCTAATTAAATTTTCAATGTTCGTACAAAAGTGAATTTAAGCCCTAACATTCGAGTAATGATTTTTCTTATTAAATTTCATCTAGTGAATGAAGAATGTTTGGGCTAAATTTCCTAGAAATTCTTACTATATATTTTTTGAGCAATTATTTCATTGAAAAGAATGATATTAGCCTTGTCGAATGAGATCTTTTTAATTCTTGAATTGTTTCCTTATTATGAAATTCCCGTGTTGTTGGGATAAGTAGAGTTCTCTATTAGCTTCTAGTAGTTCAGACCAGTTAGAACATAAAATCTCTTAAGAATCTTTCAGAAAATTGTCAACTGATAAGTTTGACTTGGTCTTATTTCGAGGTGTCAGTGGGGCCTCTCAGTTATCAGAATCAGACTCAAATTATAATTTTTGGTCCATTAGGCGGTCATAACATTCTAACATATAGATCTAACCAGTCCCAGGACCCCAGTTCAGTTACAACATGTTCTTAGACGGTTACGACGCTTCCAGACAAGCAGCTGTGACCAGTCCAGAACCCAATTTCAAAATCTAGTCTGATAAGACTCTCAGGGTACATGCAGTTATACGTTCCTGACTAGTCTTGGACCCCAGTTCCGAGCTTTTAGCTTAGTAGTTCAGTTGAGGTTTTCCAGTGGGAGTAGAACTTAGCACCGAGCGAGCTAGGGTTCCAGCGCACCCAGGCCCAGAACTATGTTGCCAGTGTAGGTTATAGTTTTACTTGGCCTGATTGGCCCCAGATTTTTTTGATCACCCAGTTCATGCCTTTATACCTTGGTAAGGTATATTGGGTCCTACCTATGGGGTGTATACATTGGACTCCACGTCTATCTCACGTGGTTATATATCGGTTACAGACTCTCCCACTAGTCAGTCCAGTCTAGTTTAAGAATAAGCAACTCAGTTCAGTTCTAGTCCTCAGTTTTACTCAGTTCAGTACAGTATCTCAGACTCAGTGTTTCAGACTTAGGGCATGTCCTTGACCATTAGACAGGGTCATCTCGACCATTTCAGATTACATCTGTAGTTCAGTTCAGCTTACCTGTTGGTCATTGTGTGTCATTTCAATTCAGACTTTATATTCAGTTATGTTTCTTCCACTTACTCAGTACATTCAAAGTACTGACGCAAACTTTTATGTTGTATCATTTCATGATACAACTGTAGGTTTTTAGACTCAGCACTGCTAGACACCGCAGTTTAGATTCTCTATCTCAACAGTTGAAGATTGAGTCCTCATCATCCGAGGGCATTATTTCATTCCTTCTGTCATTTATTAGTTTCAATTAGACTTAGAGTTAGTTGGGGGCTTGTCCTAGCAACTCCTCAGTTAGATGGCTTTCAGACAGACATGATTTTCAGATTTATCAGTATTATTCAAATGTTTGAACTTTATGTTTTTAGACTTGCCTTTCATGAATGCGTATTGATATAGTTTCAAAGTTCTGCTATGCAGGTTTACTCAGAATGCTAGTGAATGATAGACCAGGGGTTGACTTGGGGTCAGTTGTGGCTTCAACTACCGTGTTACGTCTAGGGTGTAGTCTCGGGACGTGACAATTCAATATCACGAACATTAGCCAGGAGTCTATTCGACTAAGGTTGATCCCATTCTCTCTCACGGGAGACGTTACATTTTGGTCCAAGTGTCATGACCCAACTTGGATCCCGAACTAAGATACGGGACCTAGAATCATGAATGGCTCTAAGCTAATCCATGGTACATACTTAGCATGAATAAGATCATAACTAAAGTAGTAAATAAAACATGAACACAATATAAAGTGGAAGTATGCATATCATATGAACATAAACATAGAAACGAGTAAATAATGTTGAACTATCTATACTGAAACGCCTCTAAACATATAATGAGCTGATGGAACAACAACCCCAACTAGCCCGTTAAGTATGAAACTAAAGAACATGTGAAAAAGAGATGACCAAAACTACCGTCCCCGAATCATGAGGATTCACCAAAACTGGGATGGTACTGGACTAGAGCGGGAGTGAATTAATGTTGGGACTAAGACTGATCACTCGAACCTATATCATGAGACAATATAGCATAGAGTATGCAGTCAGTACTTGGAATGTACTGAGTATATATAAAAAATAGGACATGCTGGTAAAATGATAATCTGAAATCATGAATATAAAATAAGATAGAATATGAGAGTAAGGGAAGCATGCTAAAATCCGCATTCTTGAAGTAATCATAATCATGGGATAGTCATCATAAACTAAATATAATGACCCAAGGTTTAGAAATAGAAATTATATAGCGTTCCATACTTAAAATCATAAGTGAACACTCATAAACTCATCAATAGGTCAAATATGCTATAAAACATAATATCATAAGACATGATCATGAGTAACTTAAAACATGAGGAACACTAGGAGGCTTTGTCATAACCAACCCTATCATGATAGAGCTCACGTAATTCTCCAACTATCTTGCTCAAGTGGGCAGAGCCATCCTAAGCCTTGCCAAAAAAATGAACGATTAAGGTGTGATATCACTGGTGTGCCCTCAGGCGGGAGAAATACTCTCTTGAGAGATCCCGAATATTGACATATACCTATGGTGGCACGTAGTTATGAGAACTGGGTTCTCGATATCCCTGGCCTACTCAGTGCTAGACACTACTCCTAAAACATGCATATTTCTCATAATCGTATTCTCAGAACATAACTTAAATCTGTTTCTTGGGAGTCTTGACTCCTAAACATCTTTGTAAAACCTATCTTGTAAGACTTAGCTAAAAATCACGATGAAACATAATTGACTTTACATGGGCTTGCCCACATCATGAAATCATACATACATAACTAAGGATTCATAATTTGAAGTCATGGAATCATATGTTTAAGAATTCATAAACATTCATGCATACTTTGATAATTTATCATACTAGAAATCATGGGCTCATAAACTTGAAATTCATAAATTATGCATATAAGGGAAAATTCATCATAAACTTGAAATCATGAATTAGTAAGAAATTTGAGAATCAAATATGCCCTAATAATCATAATTCATCAATTAGAACATGGGAGAATTGAACCCATAGAGATATCATGGATAATTGCATTGAATTGGGTCAAATCCTAGAATTTCTCAATTTGAAACTTGAGAAGTAGAGATTATGGAATTGAACCTAAAAATGGCATGAAGGTGGAAGGATTTCCCCCATTGATAATCCTATATACCTGGGTAAATTGATTGCTAGACTTGCCTTGAAAACCCAAGAGGAATTGAGATGAAGGGGATGATGAACCCTTGCTTGATTTGAGAGAGTACCTTCAACTTACGGTTGTGTTGAAATAATGATGACCTAGATGAGGTTAAACCCCTTAATACAGCCCTTAAGAAACCCAAGATGACGTCACTTAGGGGTTAAAATCTTAGAAAGTTATGAAAATACCCCCTGGAAAATCGTATTTAAATCCTGTCTGGCAGTCGTCACGAGTTGTACCACCCTACCATGACTCGTGGTATCCATCCATTACTTGCCAGCGTATTTTCCAGTTCTCTGATTCTCAAACTACAAGAACCCACCATAAGTCGTAGGACCTCACCATAACTCATGCTGAGTCTCGTGGTCTTAGGTCTTGCCTCTGATCTTTCTTTAAACTTCATGCCACGGGTACCTACCACGATCTGTACCTCCTTACCACGGGTCGTAATTAGACTTGTGATTCCTTACATCACCTTAAAACACAACTCTAAATCTCTTCCTGTGACCCCCTGGTATGACTCATACCATCTAGGTATGAATCATAGGTCCCTGTTGTAGCCTCAATCAATCGCCCCTGTCAACATGCTATGACCAGTTGTACGACTCGTACCACCTAGAAACAAGTTGTACTAAGGCCCGTATTGAGACATTTCTCAAATTTTTCTACTGGCCAAATTTCAAATTCCGAGTTCAGTATTAGGAAAATTTTAGGTGTTACATGAAGGAATTACCTCCAAGGTCTATAACAACATGGAATGAGTTAACTAAGGTGTTTCTAGATCGTTTCTTTCTATCTAGAATTTTGTAATTGTGTGATGAAATCACAAACTTCTGAAAACTTTGAAGAGAATCATTAAATAAGGTGTGATTGAGATTTAAGAAAAAGGTAGTCATGTATCCTAATCATGGGTTATCAAATGAAGTGCTCTTGTGAAGCTTCTACCGATCGCTTGACTCCATCAAAAAATCTGTGGCAAATAATTTAGTCGGTGGTTCTATCATGGATCAAAGTTATGGACTTGCACAAGCCCTCTTGGATAGAATAAGTAATGTGAACCAAGCTTGGCATACAAGGGAGACCGAGGTATCCCCATATGTTACCTCCAACCTAATGAAAAATGAGATGAGGAGGAAGGAGGAAGAAAGGGATGAGACCTTGGCAAAGATGATGACTTAAATGGAGTTGCTAGCTATGCACATGATGGGCTTTGGAGTTAGTGTGAATATTATTGGGGCTATAGGAAACAACTCTATTGAGGGTGATGCTCCATATTCTATGTTTGATAAACAGTGTCAATACATGTCAAACCAAGTGGCGGGTTCTCGCCTAGGTACCAAAGTACCAACCAAGGTCCTTGGTGTCCTTGGGAGGTGAATCATGGTTGGAAAGACCGAGAAGGTCAATGGAGAGGCAGAGATGGCCAATGGAGAGACTATGATCGTGAAAGAGAAGGTGATTGACATAATCACCGCAACTCAAATCCATTTGTACCCCCTCCTAAAGCTTATGTGGCTCAAATTCAAACAAGTTTTAGTGATCCCGCTAGCTCAAAGATCGAGGAAATGCTAGCTTGTGTATTGAAAAAAGTAGAATCTACTGACAATGGGGTTAAAGAGTTGAAGGATGAGGTGTACAATCTTACACAAATCGTGAGTTCCCATTCAGCATCGATCAAGCATCTTAAGTACCAAATGAATCATTTGTCCGCTCAAATGAATCCTCATATGAAAGGTACACTTCTTAGTGACACTCTTTCTAATCCAAGGAATAATAGACATTGTATGAAAATTGTCAGTAGAAGTGGAAAAATACTTGAGAGTGTAGGTGGTACACCTAATGATGTTGTTCGTAAAAATAAATGTGGTGAGAAGTCAAAAGATAAGGTGGAGCTGAGTGCACCCATGTTAATTGATGATGAAAGGATAGTGGAAGACGGAGAGGTAGATTCTCCTTCTCATGTGGTGATAGATGATGAGGGAGTCAAGGAGGACCAAATTGCTAAAGGCCCTATGCCTAATGTCCACATCCTTATCCCCAACGGATAATGAAGAAGAAAGAGGACAATCAATTTAAGATGTTCGTTGATTTATTTAGTAAATTATCCATGATTATTTAGTTGGTTGATGCTTTTTTGAAAATGTCGGGATATGCCAAGTTCATGAAAGAGTTGTTGAAGAAGAAGAAGGTTGTAGATGTGGTCATGGTGGAGGTGTCACATCATTGTAGTGCAATCATGCAACTCTAAAGAGAGAAGACCCGGGGGCTTTTACCATCCCATGCACCATTGGAACAAAGCTTTGTGTGACCTAGGAAGAGCATCAATTTGATGCCCCTTGTGATATTCAAGAAGCTGAGTTTGGGAGCTCTTAAGCCTAATGCAATGAGGATACTCATGGATGATAAATCGATTAAGCACCCGACAGGGATACTATTTGATGTATTGGTAAAGGTTGACAAGTTCATTCTCCCGGTGAAATTTATAGTGTTGGATTGTGATGTGAACCTCGAGATGCCTATCATCTTAGGGTGCCTATTCTTAGCCACTAGACGAGCATTGGTGAATGTTGAGTTGGTAAAATTCAAATTCTGGGTTGGTAGTGATGAGGTCATTTTCAATGTGTGCAAATCAATGAAGTCGCTAATGAGTGTCGAGTTGTGTCGGTGATTGACACAAGGGATGAGCTGGTTGAGGTCCCTTATGAGAAGTCAAATCCCTGGATCCTTGTTGAACTTGGAGGTAATATTGCCGAGCCGTGATGTTAAATCCATCCAAATGTTTTTAAATTTTGATATTCTTACTTCACTCTTTATTGTCTTTGTTTGTGTAAAGAATGCAAAAGTCTTGAGATTTGGAAAAGGTTTGAAAAATCCAAAATGAGGCACATGTGTCGGACCTATGAAACGCAGGTGCCACTCTGCGACACGCAGGTGTAGCGCATGCCAGAATACCTAGAAGGAAAATCTTCAAAGTTGTGCACCTGCGCATCATCTACGAGAAGCAGACATGGACCTGTGATACACCCAAATTACACCTCTGATGATAAGAAGTACAATGCATTCAATTTCAAATATAGAACCCAAGAAGGTTGGGGTCAAATCCTATAGGGAATATGGTGAAAACTAAGTCTTATGTGAGTATTTGATTTGAGTCAATTATTTTGTAAAATTGAGGGTTTTGGGAAAGGTGTTTTGATTCACTATCAGTCAAATGCAAGAAACACCATGATGTCTCCCAAGCACACACAAGTGCACATGGTAGACAAGTAATATAGGATGATGAATTCCCGATTATCGATCCCTCAAGAGACTTGTCAGATCAATCGTTTAAGGTAACTTCTTTATTTCGCTATTCTAACAAACACAGATGTAAATGGGGAATGGTTTAAAGATTTAAAATACTAAATTTAAAATAAAAAATTAACTAAAGATCATTTCAAGTGTGCTTGTACTTCAAATGATGATGAAAATCTAGGGAAATGGCATTTTGGCTTTAGGTGTAATTTTCAAGACGTGATTATGCTAGATTGATTTTTCCAAAGGTTTCTAGTTGCAAGTTACTATTCCATTTCTTGCCACTCTCCCGAGCATCCATGAACTATATCATGAACCCTAACGCCTATATCCCTATGGTCACAGGAGAAACATGAAATGACGGTTATGCCTATTTGTATTTCAACTAAATAGGGTTGAAAGTATAGCCCAATCCTCAACAACTTCTAACCTTCAACCAATGGGCCAAAGGATCTTCAAATTCCTGGTTTACATTTACTTTTAGCCCATTCGGTTCCCTTTCCCAAACTCAACCAAAAGCCAATAGATTTACTCACAAGGTGATTAGTCTAGTGAAGAAGCAATTAAAACAAGTAAATATAAACAACCTTCCTGAAGAATCACACTAGCATTAATCAGTATTTCAAACATCAACCATCAAGTGTAGCCATAACCCTAGAAGGGGCATTTAGCCACTCATATACAAGAGGAAAAACATAGAAATCATCGTCATTTAAGGTAAAACGATAAACAAAAGAAGAAACCTAAGTAGGAACTTGTCTCTCCTTCAAAAACTACATTTACAATCTTCTACGATCAAACAAAATGAAGTAAGATATTCTAAAAATGACCTAGATGTTATATATATAGGTGAGCCCTCAAATGATGCTTTTGCCCTCAAGTATTTAGCTTTAAAATAAGCAAAATCCATCCAAGAATTTTTCTGGCGCATCGTGCCCTCCATAGCCCCAAGTCTGGCTCAATTTTCCTCTGAAGTCTAGCTCCAGCCACCCCACTTCAGCCATAACACCAAGGTGTTAGCCAAATTTCTGCACTTCTAAACACCCTTGGCACCCCCACTCCATCTATAGCACCAAGAGTGTTGGTAAAATTTCTGAGCTTTAGGACCCATCTGGTGCCCCACTCTCTCCATAGCACAAGAATGTTGGAAAAATTTCCTAAGTCGGGAATGCTTCTGGGGCTCCACGTCATCCATCTAGACAAGGTGTTAGTCAAATTCTCATCTCCAAAGCTAGGAACCAACTTTGGTGCATATTTCTCTGAAGCATAAGTTTTGCGCGCCATGCCACCATAACCCCCAAGCCCACTTTTGCGAACTCATCTTTCTCACACCTCGGGTCATTTTTGGGTCCTTTTACCATGGTTTCCTGCTCAAAAAATCTAGAAATATTTATTATCTCAAAAGGCACATTAAAATATGAATTCATACACTTCATATGGATTATGAACTCAAAAAACGCTAAATATGCGTAAAAACATGGAAAATAGGCATAAGAATATTCCTAACATAACCACCCCACACTTAAACCACCGTTCATCTTCGAACAATCCTCAACTCCATGCACAAACTCATATTTCCTCACCACATGTTACATCTATCAATTTGCACTCAAACAGCTACCAGAGAGCATACGATTAAGTGGTTCATCAATTTCTAGCAATTCACATCAAGTACATGCAGAGTTTTCACATTCAAGACTACACAACTTCTATAACTGACTCATTTTTAAAAGACAGGGCCAACATGATTAAATACAAAACATGCAACACATAGTACACCAACTTATATATCTTATACCCCTCACTTTTAGTGATGTTCCTCTCTAAAATTATCAATGCAAAGCATGGAATATAATAAGTAAGGCACACTTGCACTCAGAAATAATGTATCATACATATGTAACATACCATAAGCTTGCCCTTTATGTACGCTTAGACTACTTAGTCATGTCATGAGATTAAGATCATAAGGACTTTTGTGGTTGTAATGTCGGCTAAGGGACGGGTAGGAATGATTTTTCTTTTATAGTGACTACCAATCCTAAGCACTTTTAAGACATTTTTTTAATCTTTTAAGTCCACCACTCTTTCCTTGTTGTTCACCCTTCACTTTTCACTCACCATTTTTCTTTTGTTTTCATGCCCCTTTATTCACTACTTGACTGCTTGTCACGACCTGAACAGGGGCTCGGATCGTAAAACTGGACAAGGAGCCCCGAGAGACCCCAAGTCGATGGATGGAATAAGCATACATCTAACTCAATCAAGAAACTGAATAATCAACAATACAATCATAGCGGAAGTCGAACTTGGAATATAACATCAGAATATGAAATACAAAGCTGAATACATACATATGTCCGAATAGCCTCTAAACAAAACGAGTTGATGGGACAAGACTCCAACTAACTTAATAAGCTAAAACTGAAATACATAAAGAAAAGTTGATTAGTCTAGTCCTCGAAAGATGAGGACTCACAAACAAAGCAACGCTAACTATGAGAAGATGACTAAGAGTGGGGCTGAAGCTGAGAGCCGAGTCCTATATCATGAAATGATAAAGAATAGAAAGTATGTGGTCAGTACGTGGAATGTACCGAGTATGCAAGCTAAGTAAAACCGCTAATGTAAGCAAAAATCATTAAAGACAATGCAGTAAGTAAAACATAAACATCAGTAAACTGAGAGTAGGGCTTGCATCCATTCTTTTGAAATCATGATCTCTTCATAACACGACCTAACATAACTTCATAACATTATAACTAAATCAATTGGCTCAAAGCTGAATTCTGATATTTATAAGGAAAAGCTGAACATTGAGTCAAACCTGCTTTAGAACATGCATTTACATAACTCTCATAAGTAATGAATATGCATATCTGAAATCATGAGGAACAATGGGGATTCGTCTTTTAACCGACATACCATGATAGAGCTTACGTGGTCCCAACTATCACACTCAAGTGGGTAGAGTCGTCCAAAGCCTTGCTAGGGCTAGGGGCGATACATGATATCGATATCAAGTTGAAGGCTCATTCGGGCAAGGGAAGATCACAAAGGAGGTCCTAAGTCATATAAAAGTATAAAACTACATTGGCGTGTAGTTCTGAGGCATAGGGTGATCGACCCTTAGCATACTCGGTGCTAGACATTACTCCCAAAACATGCATATGGTCTACATCGTTTTATAACAAAGCTCAACATCTTCTATTGACAAAGCTCAATGATTAAAGACATCTAAAATATGAAATCATGCATATGATATGCTTTATCTCCAGACATACCACAAGTTGAAAACATAATTGGGAGCCTTCGCTCCAAAACCATGTGGTAAGCTATACCTAGGAAAACTTTAACTCAAAACATACCACAAGATGAAATTGTAATTGGTAGTTTTCGCTCCAAAACAATGTGGTAAGCTTAATTTCGAAAAATCTTCATTCATACTTAACATGTGGGCATTGCCAAAAGCTTTATCATACATAGAAATACTCAATTCTCATCGAAATCATAATTATAGACATTGGTAGCTTTAAATCATGCTTTTCATCATAATATCTCATCATCATCATATATTTATCACAAATCTCATCTTTTATGAACATCTCATCCATGGGCTTTTAATTCATAAAGCTACAATCATGATTTTAAATTTAAAGCATTATAAAATTTTCCCATGCTTCAGAATTCAGTAGTAGAATCGTAATCAAATCATACCCATGTATAGAAATAGAAGATTCATGCATTTGGGTTAAAATCCCATAGATTATACTTAGAATATCATTTTTTAGAGAGAGATTGGGCAAGGGTGTGAAAAGAATCACCCATTCATAACCCTACATACCTGTTGGAGGCTAAATCTTACTCTCCCTCGAGTTACCAAAAGGAATTTGAAAAATATTGAAGGTCACTAGCTTGCTCACCTTCTCAATTCTCTTCTACTTTGCATGCATGGATGGAAAATGATAAAACTGAACTTAACCCCATAAAAGGACACTATTCATACCCCAAAACATCGTAGTTTAGGCCTTACGAACTTAGAAATTAGGGAAAATCCCTTACTAAATTCGCAGAAAATAACTGTCAGGTGGCCCTAACGGGTGACCTGACAACTCGTGGCTAGGGGGTACAACTCGTGGTGTCATCTGTTATGTTCACTGCTTAACAAATCTTCTGGGATCATCACGGGTCATCTCATGACTCATTATGGGTGATCACGACTCGTGCTCACCACCCGTGAAGTACACTGCCTCACTTTTCCTTTCCTTTCTTACTTTCTTCCCCACGACTGACCCGATGACTCGTGGGGCCTGATCACGAGTCGTGGTCTCGCCCGTGGTGACTCACCTCTTCTAGTTCTTCCCACTGATCCCTAGGCCTTCCCCACGAGTCACCTCACTTCTCGTGGGATGCTCTCACGAGTCTTCCCACGACTCGTTTTGAGTCTGCTGCAAAATCTTCAACTTTTCTCAGTTTCAACTCTCCAGTCTGATCCTTGGGATTCCGAGGTATAACACTGCTAGTCTTTTCTTATAGAATTACTAAGAATTTTCACTCTTAACACTCTTTCTTTCATTGTCCTAGTAGAAAGTAAACAATATATTTGAGGGCATCCCTTCTTCCTACTTTCTCTTCTTACTTTCCACACATATTTTTTTCTTTCCTTTCCCTTATCATTCATACATTGGTGGACCTTAATTTTTAAGCCTCAAAGTGCCTAATACTACTCTGGATCAAAAATTCTGGAGGTCACACAACAAAAGGGAGTAGGCTACTTTTGTAGCTAAGAAATGAACAAGGCTTATGTTTCAAGGGGGTTAATTACGGAAAATGTTCAAGAAGGTAAAACAACATGAGAACATGGCTTTTTTCAAAGAAATTCCTTAATCATCTCTTAACTCTTTAACAACTAGCCATCCAACATACACTAAGGCAAGTTCTAGATGCTACAATATATACAAAATAAAATAATTAATCTCACCTCGCATGACATTAAGACTCTAGTCGGCCTCCTATAGCTACACATTCGTACAATCACATTGAATGATATTTTTCATTATTAAGCCCTACAAGTATATTGAGTTGGTTTAAAGAACTTTGTGTGTCTCTCATAGAATTCTCACTTAACATGACCACTTTATTTCCTCTAGCTTATTGTCTAAGTGAATTGTCAAAGAGCACACAAATGGTTTATGTCTGACTCAAACGAAAAAAATAAAAAAAATTGTGACTAATTTCTCGTAAGACGGTCGTTATCTATCTATCATAGGGAAGCGTCACTACTCTTGAAGACACAAAAAAAATGAAAAGTTTTGAAAATGACTCTAAAATTAAACTAAACAAACTCAACTACCAGAGACAAACAGATTATCCAACATCATAAGGCATCATCTAGGTTATCGGTCACCATCAATACTATCTATTACAAAACATTACCTAATGAAATATAGAGCTACTACCACAAGGAATGACACTATGCTACAGCCTACTACAAATATACAAAACAAAGAGAAAACAAGAAATCTTTCCTCCACCCCATACTTAAATGGTGCACTGTCCTGAGTGCACACACAATTATATCAAGTAGGTAGAGAAAAGGAACTTCTTGGGACGCTATGCATCATCATCAGGATTGTACTCCTGATCATTGCCATTTTCATCATCATCCTCACCATCAATTTGCATGGCTCCTATTAGCAGCAACATCCTTCTCATCGTCATTCTCCAAGTCATCAACCCCATCAGTAAGCACCATAGCCTCATCATCATCCAACAACTCCTCAAAGGATGTTCCCACTCTACAGATCTACATGGCATTCTCCGAGAGTGGGTACCTCTCCTCTAGGGCCGCCATCTCATCATCTGTGCCAAGTCGGCCTCCAATCCTAAGATGCAACTCAAGCATGCCAAACATGCGGCCTCTCTAACTATCATCTCGGGCCTGGCAATCAACTACAGTGAGAGGTGGAGCTGTGGAAGTGATGGCTCATTTACCTTCGCGACATCCATCATATTGCTTGCTAGGGGCCCTACTCGGGGTAAGTAAAGGTCTTCCTCTTCCTCCTCAATGCCCGCCTCTCTCAAAAAACTGGGTCAGGAGACTGCCATAACAGTATTTTCACCTACAGTTATCCCTCGATCTCCTTATATTGCCTCTAAGTGATGCACCAAAATTGAATGGTAGCCCCTTCATCAGCATGTATACCAACACAACCCGCTCTCTAGTGATACCTGTTATGTATGTCCCTTGGAGAAGCACAGCACAAGCAATCTTCACCCACACTTTTTCCTCCTTATTCATGTAGAAGAATGAGAGTGTATAGTGAGTGTCGTTATGGTCCTTTGCCTAATCAACAAATGAATGCTCACCACAATTGGTATGGTGAATGTCATGGTATTGGGGCTTCTCCAGTAGAATGAAGTACTCAAATGGGTCTACAACAGGTGTACAAAGGAAGGAATTAAATGTTTTAATAGTGAATTGAACCACTTGTCCCCGTATTTTGAACTCATTGCTCTCCCAAAAAGAAGTGTCCCAGTTCACATAAAATTCCCTCACCAAAGTGAGGTTTCACTCCTCTAGCTCGGTAAAGATGTAGCCTAAACCCAACTCACGGACCTTGTCTCGAATGGCGGGGAACTCAAGTGTGAGGTGGCCTTCGTCAATCAATTCTTAGGAGCATATTTAATTTGTGTGTTGAACCATGATACTCCATGAGGCTCCACTGCTCTTTCTCCAAACATCCTAGTAGGGGCTCCCTTAATCGATGAAGAACTCGACCCTTTTGTGTCTTTTCAGAGGTGCTTTAAACCCTTGTCAAATACCTCTATCTCCTTTTCTTTGTTTGCTTTTGATGCCATGATACCTGCCAAACAAAAATCAAGAACTTCACAGGATTAGTTCGAGAACAAAACGGCAAACTAATTAGGTTTAACGGGTGCAAAGTGACCCACACATAATTTGCTAGCATACTTGTGAGAATTTATCAAATAGGGTACTCAAGACTTCCCCATTATCATTCCAAATATCAACTTCCAAATTATTCACTAACTTCACATTACCACCAAGTTCATGAATTTTTTCACATCTCTCCTCTATTTTCTTTTTCAAGAATGCATCAATTTGACCATTCCTTTCAGCTTCCCTCCTTTAATTCATCATTCAAGTAACCCATACATGGAAGTAGTTACATTCAATTCATTCAACAACCAACATTAAACTTACTATAATCCATAATGAAATAACATGAATTTTCAACAACTCAAGATTCTTCACATTCAAGACTTTAAGAACTAATCACTTTCTCTCTCTACAATTAATATTCTACCCACCAAATTCACGAAATTCAGATCATCAACCCCCTTCATGCCCACAACTTCAAATCACTACATTCAACCAAAAATAAGCAACCAAACAAGGATAACACATTATCATGGAAGAATTGAAGATATTAAAGCTCATGAAACCCACATTACGAAATTCATGGTTTTCACCAAAAATGGTGATTTTGGGTCTTTAACTTAGGGAAGAAGGGAATGGGGGCATGCTTTTCACACTTAATAACCAAGAGAGAAGAGAGTTACTTACTTTAGTTGAAAAACTAAGCTTCACCAAGCTTCTTGGAGAAGACAATAATGGGGGACTAGGGAGAGGGAAAAGTTACGGCCTATTGGAGAGAGAGAGAATTTTCTTTTGTTTTTTTTTTGTTTTGACTTTTAGTGTGAGCGGATGAATGGAGATTTAAATCAAAAGTTGCATTTCATGGGTTTTTGGTAATTTTAAAGTCCTTGGGTCATCTTTGACCCATTATACCAAAGTTTTCGGACAAAATCACCCTAGCATGGTCTGCCAGTCACCATGCCACACTTAGAAAAAAATTTCTTCGTGGATAGGGGCTAGAGCGGCGAGCCACCCATAGAACCATCTTGAATTTTTTTTTATTTTTGGGGTTAACACCTGGCGCCTCACGCCAGGTATCTTGCCCCAGACTTAACATTTTTCAGCTCATTTTTCTAGCTCTTTTTGCCTCCAAAGCCCTGTTCATCTCTGTAAAACCAAAAAATTATTAGAAAGATGGGTTGCCTCCCCCCAAATGCCTTAGTTATTGTCATGGAATGACCTTCACGGGTTGCTTCCGTGCAGCGCTTGATTTAATGTCGCGACATGATGAAAGTCAATCTCACTCCTTTATCTGAGTGAGGTATTCTGTATCATGAAAACTTGCTAAATTCTCATGCAGCACATGCTGCTGAACTACTTGCTTACATCTTCCAGGCTCCACCATTGGCTTCACTATAAAATTCTCATAATGAGGTGGCCATCTTGCTACTCTAAATACATCAAAGACTATATCCTGACCATCCATAGTCATCGACATCTTGCCCTACTTCACCTTTATGATGGCATCTGTGGTGGCTAAGAATCCTCTCCGCAAAATGAGGGAAATTGCTGCATCTGATTCATAATCCAAGATTATGAAGTCCACTGGCAAGATGAAATGTCCAACCTTAATCAAGACATCCTCTATGATTCCGTCAGGATAAGTAAGAGACATGTCAACAATTTGCAAGATTACTATGGTTGGCCGTTGTCACAACCCGAACGTACACCCAGATCGTAGACATGGGACAAGTGACCCCGAGAGACGCCAAGTCGACCCATGGCATAAGCATACATCTAATATTAATCAAATAAGCGAAATACTTAGCATATTATCATAGGGAAATGTAACCATAGCGTAAGACCCGAAAAAATTAGATATATACATAAGTTGAGTTCTACATCCTGTCTAAAAGCCTCTACTACATAAGATGGGTTAATGGGACAACATCCCCAACTAACCCGACCGATACTGAAACATATATAACATGAAAGTCTTTCAAACGACCCTAGGAACATGAGGACTCACCAATAAGCTGAGAGCGAGGGATGACATGAACTAAGGATGGGGTTGAGCCTGAGATTCGGACCCTGTATCATAATACGATACAACACAGAAAGTATGCGGGCAGTACATGGAATGTACCGAGTATGCAAGGTAAGTAAAAAGGACATTTAAAAGTAAATAAAACTCATAAATAAACATAGGAGAAGGACATCATGCTTATATCATAAATTCCATAAGAAAACATAAGGCTCAAGACTTTCAAATCATTCATTATCATAATCGTAAGTAAAATTAATCAAAACATAACTTGAGCCAATAGCATAAACATAACAATGCATAATACATGCGGAACAATGAAGGACTCGTCATAACCGACACCATCATGGTAGAGCCTTTCATGATGCCCCAACTATCTAACTCAAGTGGACAGAGCCGGCCCTGGCTTGCCAGGCAAGGGTCATGCATTAGGCGTGATATCACATATGAGAGGATCAGTATCAATACAATATATAACATTAGAAACCCTTGGTGGCACGTGGTTATAAGACACCTGTGTAGTCCTTTGAACGCCGGGTTGCTCGATGCTAGACACGGCTCCCAAAACATACATTTAGGCTCATACATATATCAATAACATCATGAATTAAAATTCATTAGCTAAAATATAACAGTTATCAT
>JACEIK010002514.1:165241-183335 GCA_018107945.1 Datura stramonium
ATAGGATAATGAAATAAACGGGTCAATTAAGCTCAAAATTAGGGATCAAGGGATTATTCACATTATTTGGGTAGTCATATAGGCTTAGTGGACTAATTAAAAAGATGGCCTATGATCCTTTCCTAGTCAGTTGCCCTACAACCTTAACAATATAAACCATGAAAGCTCTAGATGCATGCAAAATGTAAGAACAACAACAATTAAGCTCACACACACTTGGCACCAATTTGCAATATCAATGACTAACTATCAGAATATGCTCAAGCTTAAGCAAAGTTGCTATATCAATATAAAAATAATGTCAAACATAGATCCTTCAAGGTCAATAGGTTTCAAAAATTTGCACATGCCACATCAAACAAAAATTGTAGGGGTCTCCATTTTCCAACATTGTTAACAAAAAGGTGTTTATTTCCGACAACTGCTCTACTTTTCCAATATTTTCTTTTATAGAACAAATTACAAACAATTACAAAATCAACCTAAACATGCCGGTTCTACTAGATAGTACACTTAAGGGAAAAGAAACATGGCAACAAAAACCCTCAAGTGGTGTGATAGACTCACAGGTACCCCCCACCCCCCACAAACAAAAATAGCAATGTCCGCAATGATTTACTAAAAATCTCAACTTTGAAATAGGGTAAACCAGTGAAGCTCTATGCTCCTGAGTCTGGCATGACTGTCTAGGGTGGAGTGATCCCAGGGACCTCAACAGTGGCATCAGTGTAGACTGTCGCGCTCAAAGGATCAGGCAGGATGGCCTCTGTACCTAGAGGTGGTGTGACAAGAGTCTACGACTCTGAAGAAACTACGGCCTTTTGACATGCCCCTCAACTCAGGGTGTTGAACTGAAGGAGGCCCTACCAACCTGGGCTCGCATCTCCTTGATTTTTTCATGACCCAAGCTGGGACCCGGGACTGAGACACGGGACCTAGAACCACGAATGGCTCCAAGTCGACCCATGGAAGGAACATAACAACTAAAGAGCATACATAAAAGCAAAAATTGATGACTTAAACATGTATAAACGGAAGTCTTAATAACATAACGTATAACAATGATCATAAATAGAGTCAACACTTGATAAAGCTGAAAGTCTACATAATGTCTAATAAGGCTCTAAACTGTCTGATGTGCTGATGGGACAACACCTCCAACTAGCTCGCTAAATTCTGAAACTGAAATAGCATAATCAAACACTAAACTGAATATCCTCGAAAGAGGAGGACTCACCAACAATGGGAACTAAGCTGGACTGCGGGGGAGCTGGACTAATGGCGAAACTGAGTCTGATCGCTCAGACCTGTATCATGAAATGATATAGCATAGAGTATGTAGTCAGTACATGGAATGTACCGAGTATGTAAGGTAAGTAAAACATGTTAAGTAATTGTTAACTGAAATCATGCATATCAATATAAATCATTAGATCGTGAGAGTAGGGACTGCATGCTAAAAAATTGTATCTAAGACATATAGAATCATAAGCGGAGTATCAAATCTAAACAGGATGACCTAGGTTTAAAAATAGAAATCATATGACTTTTCATAGCTGAAATCATAAGTAAAATCTCATAAACTGATCATTGGGTCAAACCTGTTGTATTACATAATATCATAAGTCATGAACATGAATAACTAAAACCATGACGAAAAATGGGAGACTCATCATAACCGACACTATCATAATAGAGCTTACGTGATGCCCCAACTATCACACTCAAGTGGACATAGCTGTCCAAAACCTTGTCAGGGCTAAGGACGATACCATGATATCAATATCAAGTTGAGGCCCCTTGGGGGCAGGGGAAACTCTCAAGGGATATCCCAAAATAAATATATACTTATGCTTCCACGTAGTTCTGAGATTAGGGAACCTTGGAACCCCGAACCTACTCAGTGCTAGACATTAATTCAAAAAACATGCATAGTGCTCCCATCGTTTTTCAATGAAGCTCAAATCATAATTACATGCATAGTATGAAATTTGAATATTGGGAGTCCTGGCTCCAAACATACCATAAGCTGAATTAGGATTATTTACTCCAAACCATATGGTAAGTTGATCTTATAAAACTGAGCTAAATCATGAAAACATACTTAACTTGTGTGGGCTTGCCCAAATCTTAAAATCATGCATACTTGAAATAGACTTTATAAGTGAAAATCATGGATTCATACATGGGTAATTTATTAACATTCATTCATGTGAGATATCTCATCATACTTGAAATCATGAATCATAAACTTGACTTTTCATAAAACTTGCATAATAGGGCATAATTCTAATAACTTAAAATCATGAATTTATAATCAAATTGTATATAAAATATTCCCATAAATCTTAAAACATGTTTTGGAACATGAGGGAAATTGACCCATAGACATATCATAGAGAATTTCATAAAATTGGGCTAAAACCCTATAAAACGCTATACTTGAATTAGAACTTAGATTCATGAACTTGAGGAGAATCTTGGGCATGAGAGTGAAATAAAATTCTCATTCATAGCCTACATACCTGGATAAACTGATTCTCAACTTATCCTTGAAAACCCTAGAGACTTGGGGACGAATTGAGAGAATTCTAGATTGATCTTCCAAGAGAATTCAAAGCTTTGCATGCATGGGGAGCCTAATAACTTGATATAGTCTAAACCCTCTTGAAACACTCCTTTTAGGTCTTAAAATGATCTACTTTAGGACTTTCGAGCTTAGGATTTATAAAAATACTCTTAATAATTTCACAAGGAAAAGGTCACTACCGATCCCATGGATTGTACCACGAGTCGTACCATGAAACGACGACCCATGGTTTCCTCCTGTTGTTTGATCAGCCTTAATCCCCCACACTCTGATCTTCAAACGACGGCTAGACAATACGAGTTGTACTTGTCAAAATGACTCTTCACTTCCATTTGTTGTCACCATTAACTTCATGCATAGTTTATAAATCCTCCAAACAGACCCAAATAACGGGTCATACACTGCGATAATAGGTCAGTGGACCAATCCATTTCTACTGCTTCCAACTCCTCTACTCCTTCCCATGAGTATAGACTAGGACTCTTTCTTCCCTACAATGAGTTATACTACGGATCGTACCATCCAACCCTGACACCCTAGAAACAAACGATGACTCTAGACCACGACCCATTACATCAATCAACAGGTCGTACCTTGACTCATTGGTCTAGAACCTGTCAATAGAAACTTGCCATGACTTAGTCCTACGGCCTATAACTCCTTACCACGACTCATATAATAAGTCATTCTGAGACATTTTTTCTAACTTTTTCTGCTGATCATATTTCCAATCCTGAATCTAGTCTTAAAAACTTTTGTGGTGTTATAGATTTGCATATCCTTTTCTACCCTAGACTGTTTTAGAGCTTCTCACAACTCAGCTCTTTCTTGCTTTCTCTTCTTGTGCTTCTTCTTATTATGGGATTTAACCTCATCTCCAACACAATCTCATGGATGTTTTCCTGCTACCTTAGGTTGCTCGCCCAACAAATCAATGAAGGGTACATCATCCTGCAACTCCTCAAATTCGAGATTTGAGAAATCTTGGGGTTGATGCTCATGTTGCAACTTTAGAATGTCCTCTTGAGCCTTTATAAGCTCAGCTACGAACCTTGCCAAATCTGGCACTGTGAGGTCTTTCATCCCATCATTCACCCTCGCCTCCACGTCATCAATGTGAGCGTGACGGTTCTTGTATGGATCTAAAGTTGTTGTGATGTCTTGGTCTACGAAAAGGCCTAGCTTCTTAGTAAACAGCTTCAATTGCATCTCTTGTCTGTTTTCTTTTCTGACCATCCTAGCAAAGTTTGCTGTTGTGAATGCATATAGTGAAGACTGAGTCATGGCAAATGAAATCTTAGTTGATTCCACTCTAAGTTGTGTTGCAGCTGCACCAGAAGTAGATCTTGTGTATGTGGGAATTGGGGCAACATGGCAAACTAACTTTGCTCTTGTAGCTTCTCCAGCTGGGTCAGTGGTTATTTTCGTTACCCTTGCAGTTTGACCACTAGACCCGAACACCTCAGGGATTGGTTAGTGAAGCTTCAGGTCATATCTTGATTCATCCTTCGACTTCTCTAAGTCATACTTCTTTGTAGTATATGTCTCCATATTAATTCTAGCCAATATGGGGACATGAGCTTCTCTGCACAATCGGGTGATTAAACATGGAAATGGCAGTGATAC
Organism: Datura stramonium; assembly: GCA_018107945.1. Taxonomy (NCBI): domain Eukaryota; kingdom Viridiplantae; phylum Streptophyta; class Magnoliopsida; order Solanales; family Solanaceae; genus Datura; species Datura stramonium. Next base: position 169,458 of record JACEIK010002514.1, read on the forward strand.
AGATAACTTCACCACTCTACACATTATCTCCTCAATGATAATTTCTCCTATGTTCAATGGGAACCCAGACGTCAGGCTTGCTATTAGTGTCGCTCTATGTTCGGTCGAAGTATTATCTCCCCCTGTTGGAAATAGTCAAAGCTAGGGCACTGCCCACCAAAATTTTACTGCAAACATCAGTATGGACTTCATTATTCTCTCTTTGGTATTTTTTATCCAAGAGGGCTAACCATCCGTTAGAACCTGTGCTAACCACCGACACTGATTATGTTGCTCTCTTATTCGGTATTCAAACTCAATAATGCTTGTTGGTGGCATAAAGTCAGACCCATCAAGCATCCTATTAATGGTCTCTTCTGAGATGTCTACTATTTCTCCATGGACTGATATGTGGCCTTGCACGCACATCTTTGCTGGTTTCTGCCCCATTTTATATAGACCCTCCAGAATAGCAATGTTGTTCGCATAGAATTCATGAACCATTATAGGGTAATAATAGCATTATGCTTCACTCATCCATCCCAGGCCATAGAAATTGTACTCACCCTCAATCTTTGGATACTCAAGCAACTCCGAGTCGATGATCCTTACTTCCTCAGAATTGCTGCATTTGTGGTGTCCTTTCCTAGAAGTGCTTTTCATCTTTTTTTACTTGTCAGCGCAGACGATCCCTAAATCCTAGCATTTTAGCCTTTAGAACGTCTCCCTTCATTTTCTCAGAGTCCCCTGCTTAACTGCTTGTTTCCTTATTATCACTTTCTTCATATGAATCAGAGCCTTCACCACCAGAACTAGATCCGTTTAGGGATTTTCATCTTGTTGTCTAGCAATGGATCTAGTTTGGTAACCCAACATTGGTTCATTAGTTCCAATCTCCTATATTTATCCCTCGAAGTTGGTGTTTTCATCTTGAAGATGGTGTGCAATTTCAGTTCTGTCAGTCCTCTTTCTTGCACCACCTTTGGTAGGTTGAAATTTAGGTGGCATGGGTACCTGCAATAATCGAACTATTAGTGTCGAAGTTAATATATGATAACATGTGAAAACAGTGTTATTAACTGAAACCTTGACATGTGTGATGGAGTGGGTGACAGGCCGTCGCGTAGGTGATGGTCTGTCATTTCCTCCGTTAGACGTATCCAATGACTTCATAATTTAACAGGTCAGTGATGGTGTAAGACAATGGTCTATCATAATGGTGATGGTTCTTCACTTCTGTCATCACAGGGATTTACTGAAACACATAATTGATCAAGGCGAGTGATGGTGAATGTGACGGTCCATCACAAGTGTGACATTTCTTGACCAACTCCGTCACTCTTAACCAATAGACACTAGATACACAGCCTATCTCTACCCCTCCTTATAGGATGGCTCCAGCCGAGCTAAAGGAATTGAAGGATCAGTTAAGGGATTTTTTGGAAAGGGCTTCATTAGACCGAGCCAGTCTCCATGGGGTGCGCCAATTTTATTTGTTTGAAACAAGGATGGTTCCCTTCGCATGTGTATTGAATATCGGCAGTTGAACAAGGTTACCGTCAAGAACAGGTACCCCTTACCCAGGATGGATGATATTTTTGACTAGCTTCAGGGTGCCCAGTGCTTCTCCAGGATCAATCTCAGGTCTGGATATCACTAGCTCAGAGTTTGGGAGAGTGACATCCTGAAGACTGCTTTTTGGACTCGGTATGGTCACTATGAATTTGTTTTTATGTATTTTGGGCTAACCAATTCTCCTGCAGCTTTTATGAACCTGATGAACAGTGTGTTCAAGCAATATTTTGATATGTTCGTGATCGTGTTCATCGACGACATTCTTATATACTTGCGGAGCGAGGAGGAGCATGCCACTCATTTGAAAATAGTGCTGAAAACCTCAAGGATCGCCAGTTTTATGCAAAGTTTAGCAAGTGTGAATTTTGTCTAAACTCGGTAGAATTTATAGGACACGTGTTATCAGACGAAGGCATAAGGGTAGATTCCCAGAAGATCAAAGCGGAGAAGAATTGGCCTAGACCGGTGAATCCTTCATAAATTCAGAGTTTCTTGGGCCTAGCAGGTTACTACCGAAGGTTTGTGGAGGGTTTTTCATCTATTGCGGCACCTTTGACTAAGTTGACTCAGAAAAAGGTGAAATTCTAATGGTCGGATGCTTATGAAAAAAGCTTCCAAGAGTTGAAGACCAGATTCACTTCAGCAACAGTGTTGACCTTACCCGAGGGTACTGATGGCCTTATAGTGTATTGTGATTCTTCGAGAGTCGGACTGAGATGCATGTTGATGCAGCGTGGGAAGGTGAAAGCATATGCCTCGATACAGCTGAAAGTTCATGAAAAGAATTACCCGACCCATGATCTTGAGTTGGCCATGGTGGTGTTTGCATTGAAGTTATGGCGGCATTACTTGTATGGAGTCTGCGTGGATGTATTTACGGATCATAAGAATTTGCAATATGTGTTCACACAGAAAGATCTAAATCTACGGCAAAGGAGGTGGTCAGAGTTACTTAAGGACTATGACATGAGTGTCCTTTACCACCCGGGCAAGGCTAATGCAGTTGTGGATGCGCTTAGTAGACACTCCATGGAAAGTGTGTCCCACATGGATAAGGGAAAGAAGGAGTTGGTAAGGGATGTCCACCGACATGCAAGGCTGGGAGTTAGATTGATTGATTCAACCGATGGCGGTGTTGTTGGCGGTTGATGTAAAATCCAGGTAAGATGAGGATCCAATTTTGAGGAAGCTAAAGGAGGCGGTGCAGAGTCAGAAGGTGGAGGTTTTCCCCGAAGGGGGAGATGGTGTGCTACAATACCAGGGTCGACTATGTGTTCTGTACTTTGACAATTTGAGAGTTTGGATATTACATGAGGCACATGGTACTAGATATTCTATCCATCCGAGATCCATGAAGATGTATTGGGACTTACGAGAAATCTATTGGTGGGATGGCATGAAGAAGGATATTGCGGAGTTCGTAGCAAAATGTCCAAATTGCTAGCAAGTGAAAGTTGAACTTCAAAGGCCGGGAGGTGTACTTCAGGATATCAGCATCCCTACTTGGAAGTGGGAAGAGATTAATATGGATTTTGTTACAGGCCTACCTCGTACTCGCCGACACTAAGACTCCATTTAGGTAGTGGTAGACAGGTTAACTAAGGCTACACATTTCCTACCTGTCAAGACCACGGATTCAGCAGATGACTATCCTAAGTTGTACATTTAGGAGTTGGTTCAACTTTATGGAGTTCCCTTGTCTATTATTTCAGACCGGGGTACTCAGTTTACCTCACAATTCTGGCGTTCTTTCCAAAAAGGACTTGGGATGCAAGTTAAGCTCAATACAGCCTTCCATCCGCAAACAGATGGCCAGGCAGAACGAACCATTCAGACCCTCGAGGATATATTGAGGGTATGTGTTATGGATTTCAAAGGTAGTTGGGATGACCATTTGCCCTTGATCGAGTTTTCTTATAATAACAGTTACCACTTTAGTATCCAGATGGCACCATTCGAGGCTCTTTACGGGCGGAGGTGTAGATCTCCCATCGGATGGTATGAGGTTGGTGAGGCAGCTATGATAGGACCATATTTGGTTCATGAGGCGATGGTGAAGGTTCAGTTGATAAGGGACCGGTTGAAAACTGCTCAAAGTCGTTAGAAATCGTATGCTGATGTGCGGAGAAGAGATTTGGAGTTTGATGTGGACGAATGGGTATTTCTAAAGGTATCACCCATGAACGGAGTCATGTGGTTCGGCAAGAAAGGTAAACTCAGTCCCCGCTATATTCAACCCTACCGGGTTATGAGAAGAGTTGGTAAGGTGGCGTATGAGTTGGACTTACCCTCGGAGCTATCTTCGGTTCATCCCGTCTTTAATGTGTCACTTTTGAAGAAGTGCTTGGGTGATCCAGCCTTGGTGGTTCTTGTAGACAGCATTGGAGTGAAGGACAGACTCAGTTATGAAGAAATTCCCGTTGAAATCATGGATCGTCAGGTTCGGAGGCTGAAGATCAAAAAGTAGCTTCAGTTAAAGTATTATGGAGAAATCAGCATGTTGAGGGAGCTACATGGGAAGCCGAAGCTGATATGATAGCTAAATACCCTCATTTATTCCCTACCGGCTCCGTTTCAATTTGAGGTATCAATTTTTTCCCTAAACCTTTAATCAACTTTTCCCGTCCAGTTCATGTGTACAAGTTTGTTTTATGATATGGTAAATGTATGTGATGTCTGAATTCAGTTTAGCTATGTAGTTCCTTTCGGAGGTAGTCATTTCGTCAGCTTTCGACTTAAATGACTGGTAATTGTATATGATGATAGCTTGTTTCTGAGTTTTCAGCATGTTTCTAACATTCGAGGATGAATGTTCCCAAGGGGAAGATATTGTTATACCCCAGGAACCTAAGGATCAGGCCAGGAAGTAAAAACGGAGAAAAACTGAAAATTCGCACCAAGTATCAAAACGACCTGTGAGGTGAGTCATGAGGAGTGACCACGAGTCGTGAGGTAACTCGTGGTCAGCGTGGGTGGCAGGGCCTCAGTGAGGAGGCCACGGGCTTGACCATGAGTCGTGTTCAGACCTCACAATTCGTGAGGTCACCCGTGCTCAACCCTGGAGGATTGGCAAGTTGGGATGGGCTGTGTAGGCCACGGAAGGTGACCACGAGTAGTGGTCTGACTTCACGATTCGTGAATTCACCCATGGGGTCCCCTTGGATGTTTGGGTAGTGGACTCAACGGATCAAGGCCGCGAGTCGTGCCCTATGGCAACGACCCGTTAGGTCCCTCATGAGGACTGGCGACCAGAAATTTCCTATGTTTTAATAAGAGTGTTTTCGTAACTTCCTAAGTCCCAAAGACCTAAACTACGTAATTTTGGATATGTTTTTGAGTTAGATAAGTTGGGTTAAGCACCTTATGCATGCCCATTCTCATGCAAAAGCTTAGAGAGGTTTTTGGGAGATTCAAGGCCTTCTTCCCCAATTTTCATCAATTTCTTTGTGGGTGTTCAAGGAACTTTGAATCCCTCCATTACCAGGAATGTAGGATTTTAAAATGGATGGAATTCTTCCTCACTCATGTCCAATTTTGAGTTAATTCATGAAACCCCTATTCAAATTCCATGGGGTTTTACCTAAAGCATGCCAATGTGATTTCTCTTTATGGGTATGATTTCATTGAGTTTTAATTATTGAATTATGAATGATGGGCATGTTTTATTATTATGTTCTTTAATTCATGTTTCAAGCTTTTAAATCCAAAATGCCCATTTGATAAAAGTTCATTAAATTTATGATTTATGATGAATACTCTATAATTTGAGTTTATTGATGATGGAAAAGCATGATTTTCAAGTTACCCATGTTTAAGAGCATGTTTTGAAAGAATTGAATATGATAAAGTATTGGGCAATTCCCACATGTTGAAGAATGATTTACGATTTATGAAATGAATTTCATGATTTATCGATTTATAATGTTGGCCGATAAAAAGGGCCCATGATTCTTGGCTAAGCATGTTTTAAAAGGGATCAATGATGATAAATGTTATATATTTGCCAATGATTTTTTATGCATGATGTTAATGATTTATGTATGAGCCTATACGCATGTTTTGGGAGCTGTGTCTAGCACCTAGCAGCCCGACGTTCAAAGGACTACGACGGTGTCTCATAACCACGTGCCACCGTGGGTTGTAAATGATATGATGTATTGATAATGATCCCCTGAAATGTGATATCTCTTCTTATGCACGACCCTCGCCTGGCAAGCTAGGGTCGGCTCTGCCCACTTGAGCGAGACAGGGAGGCATCATGAAAGGCTCTACCATGATGGTGTCGTTTATGATGAGTCCTCCCATTGTTCCGCATGTTTTATGCATTATTATGTTTATGTTATTGGATCCAAGTTATATTATGATAATGTTATTTACGATTATGATTATGAATGATTTGGAAGTCTTGAGCCTTATGTTTTATTACAAAGATTTTGATGCAAGAATGATGTCTTTCTCCTATGTCTATTTATGAGTTCACTCTACTTTTAAAATGTCTGTTTTACTTACCTTGCATACTCAGTACATTCCACGTACTGACCGCATACTTTCTATGTTGTATCATTTCATGATACAGGGTCCGGATCTCAGGCTCATCCTCATCCTTAGTTCATCTCAGCCTATGCTATCAGCTTGTTGTTGAGTCCCCATGTTCCAAGAGTCGTTTGATAAACTTTCATGTTGTTTATGTTCTGTTTGGTCGGGTTAGTTGGGGATGTGGTCCCATCAACCCATCTTATGTATTAGAAGCTTTCAAAAAAGTATGTAGTGCTCTGCCATGTATACGCCTAGTATTTATTGATGTTATGCTATAATTACGTTTTCGCTATGTCTTATGATTATCATTCCACTTATTTGAATAAGATTAGTTGTATGCATGTGCCATGGGTCGACTTGGGGTCTCTCGGGGTCCCTTGTCCCATGTCTACGATCCGGGTGTACGTTCAGGTCGTGACAAACTTGGTATCAGAGCAATAGGTTTAGATGTGTCCTAGGGAGTCTGGAGCCGCGTTAGGTAGAGTCTTTTTCATGGGTGTGAAGAGAGTCACACTTATGAAGAAGAGGCTACTAAACATTTAGGAAATGTTCCCTTCTTTCATGTTCTATGTCGTGCGAAGAAAAGCCTTTCCATCCTTCTAATTTGTGCGATTCGCGATTGCAGAAGTATTGCTCGTAGAAGAATGAATGGAAGGAGGAATGGAAATGATGAAGGCCACGGAGATGGCAATGACCATGGGCATCAGCAAGCCCCACCTGTTCAGTAGCCCAAGGCACCAGAGCCAGTTGCTCACCCTGAGTTTCGGACAGCTATCCAGATGTTGGCGCAGGCCTTGACCGCTCAGGTCAACTAGCAGGCTGTTGCACAGGTCTCACAAATTGGCAATGCAGCGGAAGCTCAGATTAGAGACTTCTTGAGGATGAACCCTCCTGAGTTCACGGGATCAAAGGTGGATGAGGATCCACACGAGTTTATTGAAGGGATCTTGAAGGTCACTCAGGTTATTGGGGGTGACAAATGGGGAGTGTGTTGACTTGCCCTCTTACCAGCTAAAAGAGGTCGCTCATATTTGGTACAAGCAATGGAAGGACAGCAGGGCAGCGGGAGCGGGCCCTATCAGCTGGGATGAGTTCCACATGGCCTTCCTTGACAGGTTCTTACCTCGAGAAATGAGGGAGTTGAAAGCAGCGGAGTTTGTGAACCTCAAGCAAGGAAAAATCACAGTGCTGGAGTATTTTCTTGAGTTCACCCGGTTGTCAAAATACGCCCCAGAGTTAGTGATGGACTAGAGAGCGCGGGTGAGCCGGTTTGTTCATGGCGTGGCCGGTTATTTAGGAAAGGATTGCAGGACAGCTATGCTCCACCAGGATATAGACTTTCCTTGCATAGTGTTGTACGCCCAACAGATGGAGGCAGCTCATGCGAGGGAGAGGGAGGCAAAGAGGGCTCGGACAGATAGTCGTGGGTTTTCACATCAGAGGTTCGACGGTGGCTATCGTCCATAGTTTCAGCAGGGGCCACTAGCCCCATCCCCATCATTAGCTAGTGTCCCATCCAGGCCCAGGAGTGATCAGAGGAGCAGGGCTTCAAGGTCGAGGGATCAGAGCGTCACCCAGTTAGAGTATACCTCTCCAGCCTGTGGGAAGTGCAGCAAGAGTCACACCGAAGAGTGCCTGCTCGGCTCAGATATCTTCTATGGGTGTGATAGATCCAGGCACATGCGTCGAGCGTGCCCATATGCTAGATAGGGTGATGATAAGGGTCATGCATAGACCACCAGGACAGCAGCAGCTCCAGCCCATTCCGCTCCGCAGGGAGCATCGACTAGTGGAGGTGGCGGATAGCACCAAAACTGATTCTATGCCCTTGCCTCATGCCAGGAGAAGGAGACTTCGCCAGACGTGGTCACTTGTATGTTGCGTGTCTTTCATATTGATGTTTATGACTTGCTAGACCCGGGAGCTACATTGTCTTTCGTGACCCCTTACATTGCTAGTAGTTTTGGAGTTAGTCCTGAAATTATGTCAGATACATTCTCCGTATCTACTCTAGTCGGTGATTTAGTTGTAGCTAGGAGGGTATATAGAGGTTGCCCCATTGCAGTGTTGCATAAGGTTACCTCCGCAAACATAGTAGAATTGGCTATGACTGATTTTGACATCATTTTGGGTATGGATTGGTTGTTTGCATGTTATGCTTCGATTAATTGTAGGACCCGTACCAGGGAGTTTCATTTTCTGGGTGAGTCAGTTTTGGAGTGGAAGGGTAGTTCGGCAGTGCCAACAGGTCGGTTTATTTCCTATATTAAGTCTAGGAAGATGATCTCTAAGGGATGTATGTACCACCTAGTTAGGGTTAAGAATGTGGAGTCCGAGACCCCGACTATCAAGTCAATTCCGGTGGTGTGCGAATATCTAGAGGTGTTTCCTGAGGATTTTCCGGGTGTTACTCCGAAAAGGAAAATTGATTTCAGTATTGATCTATTGCCAAATACGCAGCCTATTTCTATCCTTCCTTAAAAAATGGTTCCAGTCAAGCTAAAGGAATTGAAGGATCAGTTAAGGGATTTTTTGGATAAGGGATTCATTAGACCGAGCCAGTCTCCATGGGGTGCACCAATTTTATTTGTTTGAAAGAAGGACGGTTCCCTTCGCATGTGTATTGACTATCTGCAGTTGAATAAGGTTACCGTCAAGAACAGGTACCCCTTACCCAGGATCGAAGATTTTTTTGACCAGCTTTAGGGTGCTCAGTGCTTATCCAAGATAAATCTCAGGTCCAGATATCACCAGCTCAGAGTTCAGGAGAGTGATATCCCCAAGACCACTTTCAGGACTCGATATGGTCACTACGAATTTTTTGTTATGTCTTTTGGGCTAACCAATGCTCCTGCAGCTTTTATGGACCTAATGAATAGGGTGTTCAAGCAATATTTGGATATTTTCATGATCGTGTTCATCGACGACATTCTTATATACTCCCGGAGCGAGGAGGAGCATGCCACTTATTTGAAAATAGTGCGGCAAACCCTCAAGGATCATCAGTAGTATGCAAATTTTAGCAAGTGTGAATTTTGGCTAAACTCGGTAGCATTTCTAGGACACGTGGTATTAGGCGAAGGCATAAGGGTAGATTCCCAGAAGATCGAAGCGGTGAAGAATTGGCCTAGACCAGTTAATCCTTCATAAATTCAAAGTTTCTTGGGCCTAGCGGGTTACTACCGAAGGCTTGTGGAGGGTTTTTCATCTATTGCGGCACCTTTGACTAAGTTGACTCAGAAAAAGGTGAAATTCTGATGGTCGGATGCTTGTGAGAAAAGCTTCTAAGAGTTGAAGACCCAACTCACTTCAGCACCAGTGTTGACTTACCCGAGGGTACTGATGGCTATGTAGTTTATTGTGATGCTTCGAGAGTCAGACTGGGATGCGTGTTGATACAGCGTGGAAAGGTGATAGCATATGCCTCGAGACAGCTGAATGCTCATGAAAAGAATTACCTAACCCATGATCTTGAGTTGACAACGATGGTGTTTGCATTGAAGTTATGGAGCAATTACTTGTATGGGGTCCACGTGGATGTATTTACGGATCACAAGAGTTTGCAATATGTGTTCACACAGAAAGATCTAAATCTACGGCAAAGGAGGTGGTCGCAGTTACTTAAGGACTATGACATGAGTGTCCTTTACCACCAGGGCAAGGCTAATGCAGTTGTGGATACGCTTAGTAGACTCTCCATGGAAAGTGTGTCCCACGTGGATGAGGGAAAGAAGGAGTTGGTGAAGGATGTCCACCGACATGCAAGGCTAGGAGTTAGATTGATCGATTCAATCGATGGTGGTGTTGTTGGTGGTTGATGTAAAATCCAAGCAAGATGAGGATCCAATTTTGAGGAAGCTGAAGGAGGCGGTACAGAGTCAGAAGGTGGAGGTTTACTCCCAAGGGAGAGATGGTGTGCTACGATACCAGGGTCGAGTATGTGTTTCGGACGTTTACGAATTTAGAGTTCGGATATTACATGAGGCAAATGGTACTAGATATTCTATCCATCTGGGATCCACGAAGATATCTCAGGACTTGAGAGAAATCTATTGGTGGGATGGTATGAAGGAGGATATTGCGGAGTTCGTAGCAAAATGTCAAAACTGCCAGCAAGTGAAAGTCGAACATCAAAGGCTGGGAGGCGTTCTTCAGGATATCAGCATCCCCACTTGGAATTGGGAAGAGATTAATATGGATTTTGTTATAGGCCTACCTCGTACTCGCCGACACTATGACTCCATTTGTGTAGTGGTAGACAGGTTAACTAAGGTTGCACATTTCCTACCAGTCAAGACCACGGATTTAGTAGATGATTATGCTAAGTTATACATTCGGGAGTTAGTTCGACTTCATGGAGTTCCCTTGTCTGTTATTTCAGACCTAGGTACTCAGTTTACCTCAAAATTCTGGCATTCTTTCCAAAAAGGACTTGGGACGCAAGTAAAGCTCAGTACAACCTTCCATCCGCAAACAGATGGCTAGAAAGAACGAACCATTCAAACCCTCGAGCATAAGTTGAGGGAATGTGTTATGGATTTCAATGGTAGTTTGATGTGGAGTCATGAGGTTCGGGACGTATCACCCATGAAGGGAGTCATGAGATTCGAGAAGAAAGGGAAACTCAGTCCCCGCTATATTGGCCCCTATCAGGTTGTGAGAAGAGTTGGTAAGGTAGCGTATGAGTTGAACTATCCCTCGGAGCTATCTTCAGTTCATCCCCTCTTTCATGTGTCACTTTTGAAGAAGTGCTTGGGTGATCCAGCCTTGGTAGTTCCGGTAGACAGCATTGGTGTGAAGGACAGCCTCAGTTATGAAGAAATTCCCGTTGAAATCTTGGATCGTCAGGTTTGGAGGCTGAGGAACAAAGAAGTAGCTTCAGTTAAAGTATTATGGAGAAATTAGCATGTTGAGGGAGCTACGTGGGAAGTCGAAGCAGATATGATAGCTAAATACCCTCATTTGTTCCCTACCGACTCCGTTTCAGTTTGAGGTATCATTTTTGCTCTAAACCTTTAATCATCTTTTCCCGTTCAGTTCATGTGTACAAGTTTTTTTAATGATATGGTAAATGTATGTGATGTCTTAATTCAATGTAGGTATGTAGTTCCTTTCGGAGGTAGTCATTCCGTCAGTTTACGACTTAAATGACTGGTAATTGTATATGGTGATAGCTTGTTTCTGAGTTTTCCGCATGTTTCTAACATTCAAGGATGAATGTTCCCAAGGGGGAGATATTTTTATACCCCGGGAACCCAAGGATCAGACCCGGAAGTAAAAACAGAGAAAAACTGAAAATTCGCACCAGGTCACAGAACGACCCTGAGGTAAGTCGTAAGGAGTGACCAAGAGTCGTGAGGTGACTCATGGTCAGTGCGGGTAGCAGGATCTGAGTGAGGAGGCCACAGGCTTGAAATTGATTCGTGGTCAGACCTCACGACTCGTGAGGTCACCCGTGGTTAACCCTGGAGGATTGGCAAGTTGGGATGCACAGTGTAGGCCACGGAAGGTGACCACGAGTCGTGGTCTGACTTCACGATTCTTGAAGTCACCCATGGGGTGCCCTTGGATGTTTGGGAAGTGGACTCAACGGATCAAGGCCACGAGTCGTGCCCTGTGGCAACGACCTGTTAGGTCCCTCTTGAGGACTGGAGACCAGAAATTTCCTGCGTTTTAATAAGGCTATTTTCATAACTTCCTAAGTCCTTAAGGCCTAAACTACGTTACTTTGGATATGTTTCTGAGTTAGATAAGATGGGTTAAGCCCTTTATGCATGACCATTCTCATGCAAAAGCTTAGAGAGGTTTTTGGGAGATTCGAGGTCTTCTTCCCAAATTTTCATCAATTTCTTTGTGGTGTTCAAGGAACTTTGAGTCCCTCCATTCCCAGGTATGTAGGGTTTTAAAATGGATGGAATTCTTCCTCACCCATGCCCGATTTCGAGTTAATTCATGATTCCCCTATACAAATTCCATGAGGTTTTACCCAAAGCATGACAATGTGATTTCTCTTTATGGGTATGATTTAATTGAGTTTTAGTTATTAAATTATGAATGATGGGCAGGTTTTATTATTATTTTCTTTAATTCATGTTTCAAGCTTTTAAATCCAAAATGCCCATTTGATGAAATTTCATGGAAGTTATGATTTATGATAAATACTCTATAATTTGAGTTTATTGATGATGGAAAAGCATGATTTTCAAGTTACCCATGTTTAAGAGAATGTTTTGAAAGAATTGAATATGACGAAGTATTGGGCAATGCCCACATGTTGAAGAATGATTTATGATTTATGAAATGAATTTCATGATTTATCGATTTATAATGTTGGCCGATAAAAAGGGCCCATGATTCTTGGCTAAGCATGTTTTAAAGGGGATCAATGATGATAAATGTTATATATTTGCTAATGAATTTTTATGCATGATGTTAATGATTTATGTATGAGCCTATACGCATGTTTTTGGGAGCCGTGTCTAGCACCTAGCAGCCCGACGTTCAAAGGACTACGACGGTGTCCCATAATCACGTGCCACCGTGGGTTGTAAATGATATGATGTATTGATAATGATCCCCTAAAATGTGATATCTCGCCTTATGCCCGGCCCTCGCCTGGTAAGCCAGGGTCGGCTCTGCCCACTTGAGCAAGACAGTGGGGTATCATGAAAGGATCTACCATGATGGTGTCGGTTATGACGAGTCCTCCCATAGTTTCGCATATTTTATGTATTTTTATGTTTATGTTATTGGATCAAGTTATATTGTTATAAAGTTATTTACGATTATGATTATGAATGATTTGGAGGTTTGAGCCCTATGTTTTATTACGAAGATTTTGATGCAAGCATGATGTCCTTCTTCTATGTCTATTTATGAGTTTACTATACTTTTAAAATGTCTGTTTCTTACCTTGCACACTCAGTACATTCCACATACTGACCGCATACTTTCTATGCTGTATCGTTTCATGATACAAGGTCTAGATCTTAGGCTCATCCTCATCCTTATTCCATCTCAGCCTATGCTATCAGCTTGTTGGTGAGTCCTCATGTTCCGAGGGCCGTTTGATAAACTTTCATGTTGTTTATGTTCAGTTTGGTTGGGTTAGGTTGGGATATTCTCCCATCAACCCATCTTATGTATTAGAGGCTTTCGGACAAGTATGTAGTGCTCCGCTGTGTATACGCCCAATATTTCTTGATGTTATGCTATAATTAAGTTTTTGCTATGTCTTATGATTATCATTTCGCTTATTTGAATAATAATAGTTGTATGCATTTGTCATGGGTCGACTTGGGGTCTCTTGGGGTCCCTTGTCCCGTGTCTACAATCCGGGTGTACGTTCGGGTCGTGACAATGGCGGAAGTCTAAACAAAACTTAATATCTAAGTACATACATGAATCCAACATTGAATACACACTAAGTCCGAAAAGCCTCTAAACTGATGAATTGATGGGACAAGACCCCAACTAACTCGCTATAGTTTGAAAACTGAAGGACGTAATACAACTGATAAGATAGGGCCCTCGCAAGATGAGGACTCACCAACAGATACTGAGAGTAGCTAACTCTGAAAGTCTAACTAGCGGGACTAAGCCTAGATGTCGGAGCTTGTATCATAAGATGATACAGCATAAAGTATGCGGTCAGTACTTGGAATGTACTGAGTATGCAAGGTAAGTAAAAAGGGACAAAATACATAAGAGTTCATAAGAGTGGGACAACATGATCATAACGTAAATATCATAATATAAACATAAGGCTCAAGGTTTTCAAAACACTCG
>JACEIK010002515.1:0-12579 GCA_018107945.1 Datura stramonium
GTATTGTGAACCACATTCTACAGGTAGGAGGCTATAAGGAATAATAGTGTGGTTACTCTTCTTTCTCCTCCAGTCGTTCTATAGAGTTGTGTTGTATATTTATAAAGAATGTCAGACACACGGTAGACCGCAACTGGTCGAGATCTAGATGTGGCAACAGGATAGGGCATTAGTAGGGGGCCCCAGTCAGAGTCATCCCGATCTGAGGGCGACAGGGAGACGTCACCTCAATCTCCGCAGCATCACCACCGCACTCAGAGCCCGCTAGAGCAGCAGATATACCAGCACCACCCCTAGCCATTCCTGTGCCATCAGATCAGGAGCTCAGGGGTGCATTCTATATGTTGGTGCAAATGATGGTTGCCTAGCGACAGCCTCAGCCAGTAGTATCAGCTAACGTTGAGCCCACTGAAGGGCCTGGTAGTTCGAGGTCCATGAGTTCCTTACCTTGAGTCCCCCGCAGTTCACAGGGATAGATCGTAGAGAGAACCCCCATAATTTCATAGTAGTTGCAGAGAATATTCAGGGTTATACATGCCTAGTCTACAGAATCAGTTGAGTTAGCAGTATTTTGATTGGGAGATGTGGCAGTCTTGTGGTACGAGAGTTGGGAGAGATCCCGGGGTAGAGATGCACCTCCACCTACATGGCCTAGTTTCTCGAAGGCTTTCATAGACCACTATTTGCCTCGAGAGGTCCGGTAAGCCAGAGTAGAGCAGTTTTTACATCTGGAGCAGGGCATAATGAGTGTTAGAGAATATACATTGAGATTTGACTCCTTAGCCAGATATGCGCCCTTGTTTGTCGACACTATGCCTTCTAGGGTGCACCGGTTTATTATGGGACTTGCGCCCGAATATGTCGAGTTTTGCATTACAGCCACACCGCGAGAGGATATGGATATCTCACGGATTCAAGAATTTGCTCAAAATATAGAGGATCTCAAACAGCGTCAGTACGCCATGGAAAGGGCAGGTCAGGAGCAGCATCGGAGGGCTAGACCCGCAGGTTCTCACTAGACTTTTATGGTGGGCCCAAGCCTCATTTATCAAGTAGGCCACCTAGGCCCCTATTTTAGCAGCAGCAGGACAACGGATTGGATCATTGAAGAGAGTCAGGTACTGGCAAGAGTTCACGAGCACCAAGCTTGCGGTATCAGAGGGGGCCAGATCAGATTGAATCAGCAGTACCCCGATGCAGTACTTGCCATAGGCAGCATCTGGGAAGGTGCAGGTATGGTTCCACCACCTGTTATTCCTGCAGACAAGAGGGACACATGATGAGAGATTTCCTAACTTGACGCTAGGGCGGTCACGACCAGCAAAATAGATCCTCAGCAGGTTCATATGCTCTAGCACCTTCAGCAGGGTGCAGGCCCTCAGCTCCAGCCGGCAGAGGCCGAGGTAGATCAGGGGCATCTAGTTCAGGAAGCGGTCAGGACCGCACATACGCACTACTGGGACGACAAGATTCAGAGTCGTCACCAGATGTTGTGACAGGTATATTAGATTTTTGCTCTCATTCAGTTTATGCTTTAATAGACCTGGGCTCCATTTTGTCGTATGTTACTCCGTTAGTAGTCCGAAAGTTTGATATAGTGCTAGAATTGCTTCATCGACCCTTTTTAGTGTCTACACCCGTTGGTTACTCTATTATTGAAAAAAGAATTTATCGAGGTTATATAGTAGGGATATTTGGTCGCCAGACCTTAGCAGATCTAGTAGAACTAGAGATGATTGATTTTGATGTAATTATGGATATGGATTAGCTAGCACCATTTTACACCATTGTAGAGTGTTGGACTAGAATTGTTCGATTTCACTATCCAGGGGAAGTAGTACGTGAGTAGATGGGTAATACGGCTATGCCAAAAGGTAAGTTTATATCCTATCCCCGAGCGAAAAAGTTGATAGCAAAGGGTTGTATCTATCATATTGTTAGGGTTCGGGATATGCAAGCAGAATCCCCGACTCTCTAGTCAATTCCTGTGGTTAATGAGTTCCCAAATGTGTTTTCAGATGAACTTCCTGGTATTTCCCAATAGAGGGAAAGAGATTTCTCTATCGACTTGCTACCAGGTACTCAGCCTATATCTACCCCTCCATACCGAATGACTCCTGCTGAATTGAGAGAATTGAAAGAACAACTGAAAGATCTGCTAGATAAGGGCTTTATCAGGCCGAGTACATCACCGTGGGGTGCACCAGTTCTATTTGTGAGAAAGAAAGATGGATCCCTCCGCATGTGTATAGATTATCGGCAGTTGAATAAAGTTACTATTAAGAATAAGTACCGACTTCTCAGGATAGACGACTTGATTGATCAACTACAAGGAGAAAAATATTTTTATAAAATTGACTTGAGATTCGGGTACCACCAGGTTCGAGTTCAAGAGAAAGACATCCGCAAGACAGCTTTCAGGACCAGGTATGGTTATTTTGAATTCCTAGTCATGTCCTTCGGGTTGACAAATGCCCCAATAGTGTTCATGGATCTGATGAACAGTATATTCATGCCATATTTAGATATATTTGTGATAGTATTCATTGATGATATTCTGGTATACTCCTGCTCAAAAGCGGAACACAGAGATCATTTGCAAACAGTACTTCAGATCCTTAGAGACCACCAGCTATACGCAAAGTTTTCTAAATATGAGTTCTGGTTATATTCTGTAGCTTTCCTAGGCTACATTGTATTAGAGGATGGTATTCAAGTTGTTTCACAAAAAAATTGAGGCAGTAAATACATGGCCTAGGCCTACAACTCCAACGGAGATTCGCAGTTTCCTGGGATTAGCTGGGTATTATAAAGGTTTGTGGAAGGATTTTCTACCCTGTCAGTGCCTTTGACTAAATTGACTTAGAAAGCAGCCAAATTTCATTGGACCGAGGCCTGTGAGTAGGGTTTCCAGGAATTGAAAAACATATTGAAATCGACGCCAGTGTTAAGTTTGCCCGAAGGCTCGAAGGGATACACAGTGTATTTTGACGCTTTAGACGTTGGGTTGGGGTGTGTTTTGATGCAACGTGGGAAGGTAATTGTGTATGCTTTAAGGCAATTGAGAAAACATGAAAAGAACTATCCCACCCATGACCTGGAATTAGCTGCAGTAATTCATCCCTTAAAAATATGGAGGCATTACTTGTATGGTGTGCATGTCGATATTTTCACGGATCATAAGAGCCTCCAGAACATTTTCAGCAAAAAGAGTTAAATCTACGATAGCGTCGCTAGCTAGAATTGTTGAAAGATTATGATGTGAACATCTTATCCATCCAGGGAAGGCCAATATTGTAGCATATTCCCTAAGTCACCGATCCATGGGCAGTCTGGCACACCTGAGACCAGAACAACGGGAAATGGCTCGAGAATTACATCGGCTAGCCAGTCTAGCAGTTCGGATAGTGGATTCAGAGGATAATAGGGCTATAATTCATAATACAACAGTGTCATCCCTGGTGGTAGAGATAAAAGAGCAGAAATACGAGGATTATTATTTAGCACAACTCAGAGATAAAGATCAACAAGGTGAACTATCAGCTTTTCAGGTAACCGGAGATGGGGTTTTGAGGTACAGTTGTCGCCTCTGCGTTCCATATGTAGCAGGGCTCTACCAGCAGATTATGGCAGAGGTACACTACTCTTGTTACTCTCTTCATATGGGTTCATCGAAGATGTTCCTTGACATAAAAGTGATATATTGGTGGCCGAGAATGAAGAAAGATATAGTCGCATTTGTAGCATAGTGTACTAATTGTTAGCAGGTAAAGGCTGAACATCAGAAGCCTGGCAGACTAACTCAGGAAATGGCTATACCTATGTGGAAATGGGAGTCAGTTAATATGGACTTTGTGATAGGACTACCCCGTACCAGACACAAATTCGACTCTATTTGGGTGATTGTTGATAGATTAACGAAATCAGCTCACTTCTTGCCAGTACGGAATACATTCTTAGCCAAAGATTACGCTGAGCTATATATTAAAGAGATAGTCCAATTGCACAGAGTCCCTATCTATCATCTAGGGATCTACGTTGCATATCAGAGTAGGATTTCTGGAGACTCTGAGCCATTAGCAAGCATTCTCTGATAAGCTTTACTTTCTCCTCTGACTGGTGGATTATGTTTGGTCCAATTAACTCTGATTCTCCAACCTTAAGCCAACCAACTGGGGACCTGCATTTCCTCCCATATAAGGCCTCATAAGGCACCATCTGGATTGCCGAATGATAACTGTTATTGTAAGCAAATTCAATAAGGGGTAAATGTTCATCCCAACTGCCCCCGAAGTCTAACACACACACCACAACATATCTTCGAGCGTCTGAATTATACGTTTTTCCTGCCCGTCTATTTGAGAATGGAATGATGTACTCAAATTAACCTATGTTCCCAAGTCCTTCTGAAATGACTGCCAGAACCAACACCTGACCAGAGGTTCCTGGCAGCGATTACAACATCCGTCGACTTAGACGATAAAGGACGAGGTCCGAGTGACTTAAGCGGTAGTCTGAAGGTCATGTTAGGATGTTGATAGTTCATAAGCAAACTGTAAGGTCACAGGCGACTATCTATATGATTCCTTTTCTTGGGACGACTACAAGGATGCTACCAACCGGATACATTCCTAAGCAATCAGTCGTAACTTCCCACAGGCAGCATGCTATAATTCTTAACCTGGCGGTAATGTTGTGCTACAAAGATTCTAGTCCCTTAGACACTAACTTGGCCTATCCAGATTTTAGATGGTTCCTCTGGATGGTTCCTAGCCTCATAGATAGGTATATCTGAACCTAGCCCTATGCAACAGCATATACATGAGCATCTATAAGAGTCGTCTAGGGCGTTGGCCCCACCTATGACTACTAACAAGGTTCCTCCCCCCCTTTAGGGGTATCAACTAGTCTGTCAGACTTGTATCAAGTGGAGTGGTTTCCTGAACGACCTGTAGGACAAGCGTTGAGTTGGCTGGAACTAACGGTCACTAACAGTAGCCAATCATATAGCAAGTTATCGCTCAGCTCACTAGGCAACCCTGGTTCCACTGACTCGAAGGTAAGATCCTATCCAAATTCTGGCCCTAGAGGCGTCAAAGTACATGACTTATTAGGTGAGCCGTGAGGAGAAGGTAGGATAATGTAAAGGAGGGAGGCAGTGCACCTAACGAGGGACGTCACGAGTCTGGTCACTAACCACGAACCATTAAGTCATTCGTGGTCAGGCATGAGTTGGGAATATTTTGAGTTGACCAGTGTACTTGATGAGTGGGTGAAATGAGTCGTCACCTGTGGCAACGACTCATTGAGTGACTCGTTACCTAGTCTATAGTTAAATCTTCAGCAGTGAACCAGTGTGGTCCACGACTGGTGACCACGAGACGTGGTCAGTGACCACGAGACGTGGTCAGTGACCACGACTCGTTAGGTCCCTCGTGGTGACCTACTGAGGATCCCAGGAAGTGTACCTGACGGGAGTGACCATGAGTCGTGGTCAGTCACCACGACCCGTTAGGTCACCCTTAGGGACACCTGACAGTTTTTCTTAGCGAATTTCTAAGGACTATTTAGTAATTTCCTATTCTCCTAAACTCTAAACTACGTTGTTTTGAGCGTAAAATCAGACTTATTAGAGGGTTTGGACAGTTCCTCCCCTTATTCTCATGATTATTCTCAGGAAACTTATCGAAAGTCCTCTCTAGAAACTCTCAAAAAAGCTTAGGGTTCTCATATATTGCAGAAGTTCAAGTCCTCTTCTCTTGGTGAATTTTTAGTCAGGTATGTGGGAATTCAACAAGGGAATTGTCCTTCCCTTGTGTCCCCCAAAATCCTACCATAACACCCTTATCAGTTTTAGCTCTGAGCTTTCAAATACGAATGAATTCCATGTTATTTTTCGTTAATTTCGCTTGGAATAATATCCATGTAGGTTGTTCATATTATCTTCATTAGTTCCTAATTAAATTGTCAATGTTCGTACAAAAAGTGAATTTAAGTTTTATTATTCGAGTAATGATTTTGCTTATTAAATTTTATCTAGTGAATTAAGAATGCTTTGGACTAAATTTCCTAAAATTCTTACTATATATTTGTTGAGCAATTATTTCGCTGATAGTAATGATTTTATCCTTGTTGGATGAGATTTCTTTAATTCTTGAATTGTCGAAATATTATGAAATTCACGTATTGTTGGGGTAAGTTGAGTTCTCTATTAGCTGCTAGTAGCTCAGACCAGTTAGAACGTAGAGTCTCTTCAGAATCTTTCAGAAAATTATCAACTGATCAGTTTGACTTCAGTCTTATTTCGAGGTGTTAGTGGTGCCTCTCAGTTATCAGAATAAGACTCAAATTATAGTTTTTTTTCCGTTAGGTGGTCATGACATTCTAGCATATAGATCTAACCAGCCCCAATACCCAGTTCAGTTATATCTTGTTCTTAGACGGTTATGACGCTTCCAGAAAAGCAGCTCTGACCAGTCTAAAATCCAGTTTCAGAATCTGATCCGATAAGACTCTCAGGGTACATGCAATTATACGTCCCTGACTAGTCTTGGACCCCAGTTTCAAGCTATCAGCTTAGTAGTTCGGTTTAGGTTTTCCAGTGGGAGTAGAACTTAGCACCGAATGGGCTAGGGTTCCAGCGCACCCAGGTTCCTAGAACTACGTTGCCAGCAAAGGTTACAGTATTACTTGGTATGATTGGCCCCAAACTTTTGTGATCACTCATTTCATGCCTTTATACCCTGGCAAGGTGTATTGGGTCCTACCGGTGGGGTGTATACATCAGACTCCACATCTAGCTCGCGTGGTTATATGTCGATTATAGACTCTCCCACTAGTCAGTCCAGACCAGTTTCAGAATAAGCAGTTCATTTCAGTTCTATTTCTATCAGTTTAACTCAATTCAGTATAGTATCTCAGATTCAATGTTTTCGACTTAGGGAATGGTCCTTGACCATCAGACAGGGTCATCTTGACCATTTTAGATTACATCACTAGTTCAGTTCAGCTTACCTGTTGGTCATTGCGTGTCATTTCAGTTCAGACTTTATATTCAGTTATGTTTTTCCCACTTACTCAGTACATTCAAAGTACTGACGCATACTTTTATGCTATATCGTTTCATGATATAGCTGCAGGTTCTCAGAATTAGCACCGTTAGTTGCCGCAGTTCAGACTCTCCACCTCAGTAGTGAAGTGTGAGTCCTCATTATCCGAGAGCATTATTTTTTTCTTTCATTCATTTGTTAGTTTCAGTTAGACTTAGAGTTAGTTGGGGGCTTTTCCCAGCAACTCCTCTATTATATGGCTTTCAGAAAGACATGATTTTCAGATTTATCAGTATTATTCAAGCATTTTGAACTTTATGTTCTCAGACTTATTTTTCGTAAATTCTTTATGATATCGTTTCAAAGTTCCGTTGTGCATGTTTACTCAGAATACCAGTGTATGATAGATCAAGGATCGACTTAGGTTCACATGTGACTTCAAGTACCATTACGTTCAGGGTATAGTCTCGGGGCATGACACTAAGTAGCTTATGAGTTAGATTTGCCTTCGGAGCTAGAATTTGTTCATCCAGCCTTTTATGTATCGATGCTACGAAAGTGCATAGGAGACCCTTCTCGAGTTTTCTCAGTCGAGGATGTTCAGGTCATAGAAGAATTGTCCTATGAGGAGACTCCTATTGCTATATTAGATAGACAGTTCTACTGATTGAGGACCAAAGATGTAGCCTCTGTTAAAGTATTATGGAGGAACAGGAATGGAGAAGAAATGACTTGAGAGGTCGAGGACAACATAAGGTCGAGATACCCTCACTTGTTCCAGACCCTATGACCATTGCACACCGACTCAGACAGTTACGATAGAGGTAAGATAGTTCTCAGGTGTTTCATTGTTGTCTCCATTATCGTTGTTGTTGGTTACTTACTTATTGTTGTAAGCTATGCTATATAGTTGTCTGTAGCATCCTGTGAGATTCCTAAGTTGGACCTTTTTTGCATTTCAGGTTTTCGAATAGTCCACATTACAAAGGAGACTCTACCAAAAATTTTCTGGCAATACCTAAGATTTAAGTCTCTTAAAGCTGAATTACATTCGAGGACAAATGTCCTTAAGGGGGAAGGATGAAACACCCCGTGAACGGGTGATGACGGGCCTGGTGAGAAAATATGTCTTACGGGCTAATTTTTCATTTTTATATTTCCCGAAAGTGAAATAAAAAGCAAAAAAGGTTTGCCCAAGAAAAATCGGCCTGGGGTGTCGAGCGACAGCATGGCAGTAGGAAGTCGTGCGCAGGCAGTCGCACATGGCACGCACGGTGCGCGTGCATGGCCCAGGCGGCGTGTGGCACGGCCGACGCGCGCGCTGGTGTGCAGGCTAGCCTGGTGCATGGATCTGTGCGACAACACGCTAGCAGGTGCACTGCACGGCGCGGCGTGCCCAACCCTGGTCGACTTAATGGTGCCCACTTCTTTTTTAAATAACTTTTGATTCTCAACTCCTTTTAAACTCATTTGTTTAAACCTCAAGAGATTTTCAATAGCTTTCATTTGGGAAGGTTATTTATAGGTTCTAAGGTCTTTATCCAGGCCTCCAACACCGATTAACTTTGCTAAGTTGTGGGAATTCTTGTGAGAAGTGCTATACTCTTCTTGGCTTCAATAGTTGAGGCTTTGCTGGGAATTTTCCAAGGGAAATTGGTGTGTTTTCCATCTCTTGTGGTGTTACTTCATCCAAAGAAAGGTAATGGACTTCTACACCCCTCTCTACTATTAAATTGAAAGTTTTACATTATATATCAGAACGACTATCGACATTGGAACTCTTATTCATTGATTGATTCGTGGAATGTTTTGGGTGGCTTGTAAATATTGAGACATTGGGGCTTGGTGAAGTGATTGTTTGTTGAAGGGTTAGATTGATGAAGGTGAAGTTATCGAGTCACCTACAAGGTATTTTAAGGCTAACCTTCTTCGGTAAGTAATTCTCATCGTATAGTTGATACGACTTGTGTTTCATGGTAATTTTGTCGTGTAAGCTTTGTTTGTCTTGTTTTTGTTAATGAGTTGTATTGGCTGCATTTTGGAAGAATATTGGATTGCCTTTAGGCAGTAGGGTCATGGTGTTGAAGGCTTAAGTTCGTCTAGGCTTGAAGCTAAGGTATATTAGGCTCGTTCCTCCCTTTGTCGGCATGAATTCCATAGCCGTTGTCGTCCATATTGACGTGTTTGTTGGTTGTTTTGTGATGGCTTGTGTTTTTGCTATTATTGAACTCTTGTTCTGCTGTTTATATGATGATAAAGCTATGTATAAGGTTCTGCTTTGGTTGGTGGCTCGGGCTTGAGTGCGAAGAATTGTAGTCATGGTAAATTATAAGGCTCGTGACGAGAGGCTGTGTATGAGGCGTGTGGTTCTTGTAGCAAGTTGTAGGATGTTTGAGTGAATGAGATTAGGTTTTCATGTTTACAAGTGAATGAGGGATTAGAGGGGTTAAGGTCGACGGTTGCAATGATCTTTTGTTATATTTGAATCGACGATCGTGTTGACCGTGTCGAGGGCATGTGACTGTCGTGGTGACACTTGGGCTCATTTGGCCGTGTCCCTTGATGTAGTGGTAAGTAGAGTGGCATGTGGTCCGTTTGTAAAGCTTAAGGATATGGTTAGGATGGTAGTCCTTAGCTTGTTTAGTGGCTCGTCGGTGGACGGCTAGACATTAAAGAATAGTATTGCGTTGAAATAGTCGGGTTATGGGGTTTGAGAGCCGATTATGGGCTACTAGAGCATGTATTATTATTGTTGGTGATTGTGCGTGTGTTGTGTTTGATACCTTGTTGTTTGTGGATACCTGATGCACGAGAGTTGTTTCGGCTAGGTATCGAGCCCGAGGTTCCTTGTGGCTTGTGGATACCCGACACACGAGAGTGTTTCCGGCTGAGGGGTTGAGCCCAAGGAGTGATATGACCTACGGGGTTGAGAATGATTTCCTCCGTAGTGTCGATTTGAAACATGACTCGAGAGTGGTCCGACATGTCTGATCCTTCCTGGGATCGCGATTGGTTCTCCCAGATGGATTGAGCTCCGCTAACTGTGCGCAACCGAGAGGGAGTCCGACAGTGCTTGATTGATGATGTTCACTGACTGGTGTTTACTTTTGATATGCTTGGGAATATATTTTAATTGCTACTCATGTTATATTTTATCTGATAAAAGTGGATGCTAGGTATTGGCTGATGTTAGCTGGAGGCTGTAGAGAGGTCTAGAGGCGATGACAGGTGAGCTATGTATGCTAGGTGCCGCTGTGTTATTATTTACTTTTAGACTTTCCGTGCTTATGGGGGCCAGGTAGGTTTTTGTTTGTACGTTTCTTGTACTTTCTAGGCTTATTGGGGTCAGGTAGGTTTTATGTGTTTACTTAACTTGAGTTCTCCACCAGCGGTATCTGGTATATCTGTTGATCTCTAAATTGAGTCTTCCAGTTGTTTCTGTCTTTCACGCTCAGTACGTTATTGTACTAACGCCCTAGTTGGGGTGCTGCATTCATGCCTACAGGTGATGGTAGGTTGTTAGATTAGGTTCTTAGTTGTTGAGTGGAGTTCCAGCTGAGTCGGTTTTCTCCAGTTCTTTCGGAGTTGCCAGAGTTTGAGTTATGGGTAGTTTGGGGCCCTATCCCGGACTGTTGATTTTTATTATATTTTTTAGAGGATCGCTTATTTGTTGTGGGTGTAGTGTCATTGTTATAGACCAGGTGGGCCATGTTATATAGTTTTTCTTCCATTCTGTGGCCTTGACGGCATATTGTATTTATTTATTTTTGGTTGGTCAGGTGAGCCAATTTTCGCTATAGTCTATCGTCTCATTCTAATTGTATAGTTGTTGTGTTGTTGAACCTCATCGGTTCTAGTCCTTATTTTATATTTTGGGCATCGGGTATGCTCATATCAGGGGTGATTCTAGGTGTCATTCATGCCTCCCCAGGTTTGGGGTGTGACAGACTTGTTATTCGAGTAGTTCATCCTAAGGAGTCTATGAGTCGTGTCTAGTAGAGTCTTGTTTATGTGTGCATTGCGCAGTGTACTTATAAATAGGAGGCTACAGGGCATTTAGGATTATTACTCTTCTTTCTGGATCGAAATCGTGCGAAAAGTTATATGTCGTAGGAGTCGGGTCTAGACTCATATTTGTTGGCTTGTGCACGGGTGCTTGTAACTTGATTGATTATAACTGGTCAGAGGCTAGATATGGTGACATGTAAGATTCTTTTTTGATTATGATTATAGCTATGTTGTGCCTCGACATAGTGCAAGGTTTTGTTGTTTGGAGTTGTTTGAGATAGGCTTTTCATGTGGGGCTATGTCATGCGATGTTGTGTTGTGTCAGTCCTTGAGTTGGAGTTGTGCGGGTCGTCCAATATTCGAGGACAAATATTTCTAAGGGGGGAAGGATATAACACCCCGGATAGTTTGAGCGATAAAATCGTGCTTTCGAGGTAGGAATAAGAGTACATAATAGGCTAATAAGGAAGCTTTATGATTTATTTGAATCACTCTATGATCATATTTAAGATTAGACGTCGATCAAGTTGTGGAACAAAATTTGAAAAAAGTTATCGTAAAAATTTCCTTCTTGAGATTCTTTGAAATTCGGGTCAGATGTATCAAAGTGTTTTAATCAATATATAAAGAGTTAAGGGGTGTGTGACCTATCAAATTAAATATCTATGAGTCTAGTTTTCATAACATCAAACCGTTTGCCAATCCGATTTCGGAGTAGAGAGATATTTGCGTTTTCACGAGATCGCGCAAGCAGGCACCTCACAAGGTCTTAAGGCGGTGGAGAACTATAAAAAGCCCCTTGGTCGGTTGGTTACCTTATTTTCTTATTTTCCAGAACTTCTCACGTCCAAAACCTCTCTCAAGGTTCTCTCTGTGGTTTCCTTTGGGTTTTGGGGCTCCAATCCATGGCTCAACATGATTTTGATTTCGGGAAGTCGGGAGCTTGGTGTAGTCCGTGGTTTGGTGTCTTTTTCGGGTCGTTGGTGGTTGTTTCGTGGTGAAGCTGTTGGAAAGCCTTCTGCCTTATGTTCTCCTTAGTGTTTAATATTGGTTATAGGTGTTTTAACGTCGATAGGGTGTTGTCTCGGAGTTTCTACCGTTGAATTCTTATTAATCTTGTCGTGTAAGCTTTGTTTGTCTTGTTTTTGTTATTGAGTTGTATTGGTTGCATTTTTGCAGAATATTGGACTTCCTTTAGGAAGTAGGGTCATGTTGTTTAAGGCTCAAGTTCGTCTAGGCTTGAAGCTAAGGTATATTAGGCTCGTCCCTCCCTTTGTCGGCGTGAATTCCATAGCCGTTGTCGTCCATATTGACGTGTTTGTTGGTTGTTTTGTGATGGCTTGTATTTTTGCTATTATTGAACTCTTGTTCTGCTGTTTATATGGTGATAAAGGTGTGTATAAGGTGCTTCTTTGGTTGGTGGCTGATGAGCCCGCAAGTGTACGGGTTGTACAAGTAATATAGTGGCTCTTTTTAAGAACCGGAATGTCGAACCCAAAAGGACTGGACTACGGGGTAAAAC
>JACEIK010002515.1:18121-33784 GCA_018107945.1 Datura stramonium
TACGAAATCACATGAAAATGTATCAAATAGCTTAGAAAACACGACTCATTTAAGTTGTAAAGTGTATCACGGGACCTATATTTTTTCCCGTGATCAGTGGCTCGGGCTTGAGTACGGAGAATCGTAGTCATGGTAAATTATTAGGCTCGTGTCAAGAGACCGTGTGTGAGGCGTATAGTTCTTGTAGAAAGTTGTAGGATGTTTGAGTGAATGAGATTAGGTTATCATGGCTACAAGTTAATGAGTGATTATAGGGGTTAAGGTCAATGGTTGTGATGATCTTTTGTTATATTTGAATCGATGATCGTGTCGACCATGTCGAGGGCACATGACTGTCGTGGTGACACTTGGGCTGATTTGGCCGTGTCACTTCATGTTAGTGGTAAGTTGAGTGTCATGTGGTTTTTTTGTAAAGCTTGAGGATAGACTGGTTAGGATGGTAGTCCTTAGCTTGTTTAGTGGCTTGTTGGTGGACGGCTAGACGTGAAAGAATAGTATTGTGTTGAAATAGTCGGGTAATGGGGTTTGAGAGCTGATTGTGGGCTATTAGATCATGTATTATTATTGTTGATGATAGTGTGTGTGTTATGTTTGAGGCGTTGTGGCTTGTGGATACCCGATGCACAAGAGTTGTTCCGGCTAGCGATCGAGCCCGAGGTGCCCTGTGGCTTATGGATACCCGACGCATGTGAGTGTTTCTAGCTGAGGGGTTGAGCCCAAGGAGTGATATGACCTACGGGGTTGAGAATGATGTCCTCCGTAGTGTCGAATTGAGACATGACTCGAGAGTGGTCCGACATGTCTGAGCCTTCTTGGGATCGCAATTGGTTCTCCCAGATGGATTAAGCTCCGCTAACTGTGCGCAACCGAGAGAGAGTCCGGCAGTGCTTGATTGATGATGTTCATTGACTGGTGTTTACTTTTGATATGCTTGGAAATATATTTTAATTGCTGCTCATGTTATATGTTATCTGATAAAAGTGGATGCTAGGTGTTGGCTGATGTTAGCTGGAGGCCGTTGAGAGGTCTAGAGGCGATGGCAGGTGAGCTATGTATGCTAGGTGCCGCTGTTTTATTGTTTACTTTTAGACTTGTCGTGCTTATGGGGGTCAGGTAGGTTTTGTTTGTACGTTTCTTGTACTTGCCAGGCTTATGGGGCCAGGTAGGTTTTATGTGTTTACTTAACTTGAGTTCTCCTTTATTGTTATCTGGTATATCTGTTGATCTCTAATCTGAGTCTTCCAGTTGTTTCTGTCTTTCATGCTCGGTACGTTATTGTACTAACGCCCTAGTCGGGGCGCTACATTCATGCCTACAGGTGATGGTGGGTTTTTAGATCAGGTTCTTGGTTGCTGAGTGGAGTTCCAGCTGAGTCGGTGTGCTCCAGTTCTTTCGGAGTTTCCAGAGTTTGAGTTATGGGTAGTTTGGGGGCCTGTCCCGGACAGTTGATTTCTATTATATTTTTTAGAGGCTCATAGATATTTGTTGTGGGTGTAGTGTCATTCTTATAGGCCAGGTAGGCCATGTTGTATAGTTGTTCTTCCATTCTGTGGCCTTGACGGCATATTGTATTTATTTATATTTGGTTGGTCAGATGAGCCAACTTTTGCTATAGTCTATCGTCTCATTCTGATTGTATAGTTGTTGTGTTGTTGAACCTCATCGGTTCTAGCCTTTGTTTTTTTATTTAGGTGTCGGGTATGCTCATATCAGGGGTGGCACTAGGTGCCAGTCATGCCTCCCCGGATTTGGGGTGTGACATTTATAAACTGAAAAATCTTGGTATAATTTATAATATTGAGTATTATTTACATATATATATGAAATTTTGCCTTCTTTAAGTTAGGAAGAAATAATGCAGGCTCTTTTTTCTTATAAGAAAATAGAAAATTCAAAGATGGAATATTGATGTGAAAATCAAATAAATATACCTGTAGAGAAAAAAGTACAATGAATATAATTATGTCTTAATTAATAAATTATTGTAGTTTCTAGTCCGGATTGTAAACACATAAATTTTATTGAATTAAATTCATAAAAAAATTTAAATTTTATATTCATATTTATTTGATTTGGAACTATTAATTTGGATTACACAATTAAATAAGTATATTTTATTAAATTCAAGTCCTGGATTCATTTTTATCTTGAATCCCAAAAATTGCCACATATTAAGTGATGTGGCATGACAATCAAATTCAAAGACCAATAAGAGGATGCAACATATTCAAATGATGTGGCAATCCAAGTTAAATTCAAGAACTAATCAAAAGCAAGTTTGTTACATGTCATTTGTGATAAGCTTGATGACTTACATGAACCAATCAGAAAGAGTATTTACACTTGAACTGTCTACCCTCTACAACTATAAATAGGAGTGTTACATCATTTTCTGAGGACATGCTGCAAGGATTGGAGCAAGCATCAACATCGAATACATAGTTCTTCTAAGGAGTGGTCAATGCAGTTCTGCCTGGAGATCAACCTGAAACAAAAAAGTGATGTCCGACATTCCTGGAGATCATATACATTTCTAGGAGGTTAATCATCTTGCAATTAGAGAGATACGCTACTGAAGGCCCTCGAATCATGAAAAAGTTTAGGAGAGAAGAATCAAGAGAACAACAGAACTGTACTCACGAGGTTCATCAATAAAATTACTTTCTTTTATTTATTTTTTTATTTAAGTTAATTTTCAACATACAAAAATTTATTGCAAACAAATTTTGGCACGCCTAGTGGGACCAATTCTGCTCTTCATCTATTCCTCCTACAAATCAGAAGCTACGAAATTCAACTACCGCAATGGACTTCAAAAAGACCAATGATGTTCCATGTAAGGACGCTACTATAGCCACATTTGTTGATCTCAGTCATGTTGGTCTAATCACTCGACGCAAGTTCAAGAATAGCGCTTTTGATAGATCTGAATACTTTACCTCTTTGATGATGGCAAAGAAGAGCAAATCTCATGTGATGGTGGTAACTGCCATTCCTAGGAGCAACCTTGCACCCGTATTGTCGGATAAACTTTCTCAAACTGGCTTCAATCTTGGTGAATCTGAGGATTCAACAGACTCCCCAATTTCAATGAAGGTCAATGGTTTGATGGCCGACGCGACTAACATGGACGAGAAGTTTGCAATTATAGAACAAATCATTGAAGCCTTGAAAAAGTCCGTTGATGCCAAAATTCTCCAAATTACTCAAATTATGAATAAATTGGAGGCCTTTATACCTGGAGGGTCGAGTTGTGTCCCCAACTATTCAGATGACATCACGCCACGAAACAAGGACATTGAGGAACGACCTGCTAAGTCCATATTCCAAAAGGAAAAACAATTTGTTTCGGTTGTAGCTTTATCTGTCCAACATTTTTAAGACATGATAACAAACACTATCAGGTCTTAATATGGTGGAGCACCAAAAAGTTCATTGTACTACTCCAAGCCTTATACTAATGAATTGATTGTCTACCCATGTCGGGGAACTACCAACCACCAAAGCTGCAAATTGATGGCAAAGGAAATCTAAGGCAACACGTTGCCCACTTTGTTGAAACTTGTAGCAATGCTGGAACATAGGATGATCTATTGGTAAAACAGTTCGTTCGTTCACTAAAAGGGAATGCATTCGATTAGTATATTGACTTGGAACCCGAGTCTATTGATAGTTGGGATCAACTGAGAAGGAATTTCTAAATCTCTTTTACAGTCTTGTTGAACCGTGAGCATGATAGAGTTGACTGACACTACACAGAGAAAGGATGAACCTGTGATGGATTGCATCAATTATTGGAGGCACTATGTTTGGACTGCAAAGACCGCCTTCCTAAGATATTTTCTATTGAAATGTGCATTCAAGGAATGCATTGGGGCCTTTTTTACATCCTACAAGGAATCAAACCGTGAACTTTTAAAGAATTTGCAACACAAGAACATGACATAGAATGCTCAATCTCAATTCATGGGAAAACATCTCCTTTGTTGAGCTGGAAAAAGAGAAGAAGGAGTTCAAGAAAGCTACCTCAAGGATCCAAGCTAAAGAATCTAAGATGATAAAAGCAACTTCAGTAAAGGTGACAACCAAGCAAAAACTAAAAGAGGAGGAAGCCCCAAGTCAATATCCAAAAGAGGAGAAACGTCATCAAACCTTGAAGGAGTTAGAGTCATAGGTTTACCCATTTTCAAATTCAGATGTGCCCATGATCCTTGATAAATTGCCAGCCAAGAAAGTCATCGATCTTCCAGAATCAAAGAGGCCCGAGGAAATCAATAAAGTTGGTGATCCTAGATATTGCAAGTTTCATCGCGTTATTGGACACACTACAGAAGAGTGCTTTGTTTTGAAGAAGAAAATCACGAAGTTAGTAAGTGAATGGAAATCATCATTGACATAGATGAAACAGTGATAGCAAATCATGATAGCATTGTACCCAAGCAAAAGAGGTTCTCAAAGTCGTAGACTATAACAAACACTAT
Source organism: Datura stramonium (assembly GCA_018107945.1). Classification (NCBI taxonomy): domain Eukaryota; kingdom Viridiplantae; phylum Streptophyta; class Magnoliopsida; order Solanales; family Solanaceae; genus Datura; species Datura stramonium. Next base: position 22,603 of record JACEIK010002515.1, read on the forward strand.
CTTCTTGCAATTCGACAGTCTCAATCCAATTAAAGTCAATTTTCCAAGAGAACTCTTGAAGGTTCACTAGAGATAGAAAAAACCTCATAGAAAATGAAGATAGTGGTTGTACTCTAGTTACTCATAGAAAACAAAGAGATCAAGCAGTTGTATGAATACGACTTTTTAAGCCAATATCAGTGAAGAGGATAAACTACAACCACCAAAAAGCGCCAAATCTTCTGCTAGAAAGAAGATCAATGGTTCTTTGTCACATAGATTCCAAAATCCCATTACCTTGCTTGAATTATTTTTTGAAGACTTTCTTTAAGACAGTCAAATTAGTGCAACACATATAATTTCTAGTGCCAAGGAAGGCAAGGATGAGTATAATCCAATAATAGCCCAAAAGCATCATGCTAATGAAAAAGTTGCCCCATGTTTTGCTGCAATTGCCTTCACAAACGATAACTTGTTATTAGGGTCTAAGCCACATAACATGTCTCTATTCGTTGTAGGTGCTATTTGAGAATAACACCTCAATCGCATACTAATTGATGATGATTCAATAGTCAACATCATGCCAAAATGGTATTAAAGAGGCTTGGAATCTCCACTGATGAATTGCTAGAATTCCGTCTGTNATTGATGATGATTCAATAGTCAACATCATGCCAAAATGGTATTAAAGAGGCTTGGAATCTCCACTGATGAATTGTCCAAAAGCAACCTAACAATCCAAGGTTTCAATCAAGGAGGACAAAGGGCTATAGGTATGATTCACGTAGGGTTGTCCATTGGGGATATGAGATCAAACACTTTGATTCATGTTATAGATGCTAAAACATCATACAACTTGCTTCTTGGACGGCCTTGGATCCATGAAAATAGAGTAGTGCCCTCTACTTTGCATAAATGCATGAAGTATGTGAAAATTTGTGACGTAGTCAAAATTGAAGCATACGTCAATCCTTTCAATGAGATGGATTCATACTTTGCAGATGAAAAGTTCTACTTAGATTCTTGAAAATCAAGTTTGGAGAAACCTACACTAACTTACCCAACTGATATCAATTCAAAAGAAGAGAAGGAGGTTCAATGGGCCACTCTCAAGATGTCTAAGAAGAGAACTGAAGAATTCCTAATTAAGAGTTCCTCATTTTAAGGAGACATGCAGACAAAGATTGATAAGGAACATCCAGTTTTTCGCTATACTCCACGTGAGCCCCGGAGAAAAGGACAACCCCTGCTATAGGAATGTACTAATCAATTTCACATTCCAAATAAGGAAATGAGTGATAAAGCATTCCAAGATTTGAATGAGAATATGACTGTTCTAGTTGCAAAAGTCCCATATATCACCTTTGAGTCTGCTAGAGGCAATACCCCAGTCGATAAGATAAAATGGCACATTGATAAGTTCTTCACACTACTTGAAAAATCAGATTATGACTTCTTTGATCTGTCAAGACTAGGAGAACTCAAATATGAAGTCATTGGGAAAAGGATACATGGGCTCACGGAGTTCCAAATGAAGTTGAAAAGGAAAGGGCATTATGTCACGAGTCCTAAGTTTGGGATAGGATTCATCTTGGCAGAGCTTCTGCGAATTTCATCTAAGAAGGGTAAGGAAATAACTTACTCATATCATACCTAAATAGAAAAAATAAAGTAGTTGAGGAAAAGAAAACACAACAACAAACTTTAGTGTTTGGCAGGATAGAATGATGACACGTCAAGTCTCTGCATTAGAAAGATTGGGCTGCAAAGATGAAAATGAAGCCTCTGGACAGATGAGAGGAAAGGTAACCACCTCAAATACCTCTGTCTTCCATCACTTAGGAACCACAAGGAATTTATTGTCAGGAAAGATATTATTGGAGCATGAAAAATAATGTTCTTGTAAAGAGATCGATGACAAAGAGATTCGTAGTGCTTTTCCATCACGTATGAAGAGAAAGACTATTTTATTAATCACCACAAAGGGTTCGCTAAAGGTGAAGAGAGGTACCATTGTCTTCACTAACCAGTTTCGTGGAGAGGAAGAAGAATCCATGACGACCTTGGATGGAAATTAGGGGGAAGATTCAAGCTTTGTGCAAACACCCTATCACATAACAATAGAAGACAGTTCATGCCTAGACAATATGGATGATGATGAGGCTCCCCCTCAACTAAAAGATGGCAGACAATTGATTGTAGATGAAATCAAGAAACTAAATCTAGGAACTCTAGAAGACCCGCGCCCAGCCTTTATTACTGCGCTTCTTACACCTCAAGAAGAGAGGGAATGCTTCAAGCTATTGATTGAGTACAAGGACGTCTTTTCTTGGTCGTATAAAGAAATATCAGGCCTTAGTCATAGGGTATCTATGCATCTTTTAGGAATCAAAAGTATAGCATGCCCTATAAAGAAGTCAGAATGCATGTCTCTCCCTGAGTTGGTAACACAATTGAAGTAGAAGTCAACAAGCTCATTGAAGCCGGATTTATTCGAGAAGTGAAGTACCCATCATGGATATCAAATATTGTACCCGTCGAGAATAAGAATGGTTAGATACATGTCTGCGTTGATTTTTGAAACTTGAACAAGGCCTATCCAAAAGATGACTTCCCGCTACCAATCATTGAACCCATGGTTGACTCTACAACTGGCATGAAGCTATGTCATTTATGGATGGATCTTCTGGATATAATCAAATCAAAATATTTCCAAAAGATGAAGAATGCACTTTCTTTCAAACTCCAAAAGGAATATATTGTTACAAGATAATTCCTTTAGGTCTAAGGAATGTCAGTGCCACCTACCAACGAGCAATGCAAAATATTTTTGATGGCATGCTTCATATAAGGCTGGAATATTACCTTGATGACTTGGTGGTAAAAATGAAGCATAGATACAACCATCTTAAATACGTTTGAATTGTTTTTGAACAGTTAAGGAAATTTGACTTGGGGATGAACCCACTCAAATACGCATTTGGAGTTACCTCAGGAAAGTTTCTTGGATTCATTGTGCATCATCATGCAATTGAAGTTGATCCTGCAAAGATTTATGCCATTTAAAAAATGCCTGAGCAGAAGATCTTGAGAGAGCTGCATAGTCTATAAGAAAATATAGCATTCATTTGGAGGTTCATCTCTAACCTGGCTGGATGATGACAACCCTTCAACCATCTAATGAAGAAGGATGTTTCTTTTCACTAGGATCAATCATGTCAAAATGCTTTCGGAGGCGTCAAGAAGTACTTGTTGAATCCACCTGTGTTAAGGGCACCAATACATGGGAAGCCATTGATACTCTACATCGCTTCACAATAGCGATCACTTGGGGCACTACTGGCTCAAGAGAATGAAGCAAAAAAGGAACAGACGTTGTATTACCTAAGTCGAACTTTGATAGGAGCTGAGTTGAACTTCACCTCTGTTGAGAAATGTGCTTAGCATTTCTCTATGCAATAAAGAAACTAAGACACTATTTTGAAGCATATACCATCAAGCTAATTTCTCGAGTTGATCCTGTAAAGTTTGTAATGACTCGACCAGTTCTCTCTGAACGTCTAGCAAGATGGTCTCATATTGTTTAACCAATATGACATTGTATACACACCTCAAAAGGCTCTCAAAGGACAAGCACTCGCCAATTTCCTTTCCGATCACCCTTTTACAGTAGAGTGGGAGGTTTCAGATGAGTGTCCAGTTGAAGATGCATTATTCATTGAAAGATTGCCAGGGTGGACAATGTTCTTTGATGAAGTTTTACGTCACGATGGTGCAAGGGCATGTGTTTTATTGATATCTCCAGAAAGACTGATTTTTTCATTTTCCTATGTTTTGGGTGAAACATGTTACAACAATGTCGCAGAGTATCAAGCTTTACTTATTGGCCTTGAAATGGCATCAGATATAAAGATTCTACAATTGGATATTTATGGTGAATCCAAGTTGATCATCAATCAACTCTTGGGGAGTTATGAGGTGAAGAAGAAAGACCTTTTACCATATCACCAATATGTTTCTTGTTTGCTTGAAAGGTTTAATCAAGTGATTTAAACCACGTCCCAAGAAAAAAAAACTTCATGGCTGATGCTTTGGCTAACTTGGCCACAACAATGGCACTTAGAGAAAATGATTCCACCAATGTGTGTGTACGTTATCAATGGGTTATTCCTGGACGTCTTGGTCTCCAAATCAATGAAAGTCACCATACATCTATTCGAGTAATGAAGAAGAAGACTTTAGGTAGCCATTAATTAAATACCTCGAACATGGAAGGCTGCCCTAGGATCCACACAAAAAAGCAGACACCAAGAGAAGAACAGTGCGATTCATCTTTTACGAGGGAATATTGTTTTGTCGCTCTTACGAAGGACTATTCCTATAATGTCTTGACAAAGGAGAAGTTCAAGAAACAATGGAGGAAGCACATTCTGGCACTTGTGGAGTGCACCAATCAGGGGCCAAACTTCATTTCCGCATCAAAAGGATGGGATACTACTGGCCAACCATGGTGATGGACCGCCTGGAACATGCCAAAAGGTGTCAAGCATGTCGATTCCATGCCAATTACATCCACCAAACTCAAGATCCTCTTCAAAATAATAGCTTCATGGCCTTTTGATGCGTGGGTACTTGATGTTATTGGACCTCTTTCAAAGTCATCAAAAGGGCAGATGTACATCCTGGCTGCTACTGACTACTTTTCAAGGTGGGTTGAAGTTGTGCCATTAAAAGAAGTGAAGAAGGAAAATGTTGTTGAGTTTATCAAGTCGAATATAATTTTTAGGTATGGCATACTAAGATACATAATTACTAATAATGAAATGCCTTTCGACTATAAGCTCATGAGGATTTTGTGCGAGAAGTTCAGTTTTAAGCAACATAAGTCTTTGATGTACAATGCACCTGCCAATGGTCTTGTTGAAACTTTTAAGAAGACACTTGGTAACGTATTGAATAAAGTGGTTGCGAAGAATAAAGAGATTGGCATGAGAAAATTGGTGAAGCTTTATGGGCATATCTTCCAACTTACTAAGTTAGGTTCAACATCTAATCATAAACTTCTAAGGCCTTGGCATGATAGTAAAACATCAGAATACCTCTACATGGTAAGAAGGTGAACGGGGAACTCTGTATGGAACACCGAATGTTAGTCATACTTAACACACCCTTTCCCGATGATGGATACAATGGTATAATCTTAATACGTATTATAGCAGCTAACCACAACATACATAATCCTTATCTACAAGCAGCATCTAATTACAACATATAAGATCATTATCTACTAGCAGTAGCTAATCCCAACATACTAGATTATTATCTACTTTCGAGGGCATGTCCATATCGCTATACGACGAGAATAACTTGCCGAAGAGATAAGCCTTAACATACCTCGAATGTCGATTCTCGTTTATTCAAATAGTTCCAACCTGTAGCCAATAACTCCACTCAATTGCAGCCTCTAAGCTGAGAGAATAAGGTTATTTCAGTAGTAGGAATTGGCAAGTAATAATATCTTTCAATAATATCAACTATAACTCAACTTCGATCAATTCGGCCGAAAACTCAGAAGTTCTCGAGAGTCTAGAAGGTAGAAGTGCTTACCTATTACTTGTAGTCTCTTAAGACTCAATTAGAAGTGATTCCGACATCTTTTACTCGATGGAATTTCGGTACTCCGGGTGAATTTCTAAGAAATAGTTCCGCAGAGACGTTCCTTGTAGGCCTTTAAATCATTATCCAAGATGAATTTGTGTTTGGACGGAGTTTAGTGGCATAATTTGATGAAAAATGGATGAAATTGTCGCTCAAGGTCACTCTTCTGTCGAGGGGAAATTTTAAAATGAATTAATCCAACATGAAGGAGCTTTATATAGTTATTGAGGGGGTGGCATGGGGTGCGGCATGCCTCCCATCGCTAAGGGAGGGGCGTGATGCACCGGCCATTACGCCTGGGAGGGGCGCGACGCGGCGCCTGGGGCGTCCTACCTCTAGCCCCGACCTCCTTCTTGCTCAACGATGCACCCATGTGCTCCCTTCTTCGGGTCTTTTCCTGCATGCGCCGTACTCCAAAACTCTCAACATACGTAAGCATGCATCAGTTAAAAAATAGGAACTTACGGGGTGTAACATCATCCTCCCCTTAGGAACCTCAAATGTAATCTTAAGCTTAAGAGGCTCAATTTCTTTAACTATTGCCAGAAAATTTTCAGTAGAGTCTCCTCTATAATGTGGACTATCTAGAAACCTGAAACGTAGAAAAAGTCCAACATAGGCGCCTTAGAGGATGCTATCTGCAGCTGAATGAAATAGTAATACCACAGGTATATAAGCAATTGATAACAATAGAAACAAAGTCACTGTATAGCATCTAAAACTATCTCGTCTTAATTAAAATCGGCTGAGTCTGCATACTATCGTCATAGAGCCTAGAACAAATGAAAATATCCAGACTTTGCATCATTCATTGTTTTCCAATTCATCTCTTCTATATTTCTGTTCCCCCATAATACTCCAATAAGCTACATCTTTGGTTCAATATAGCTCCTACGAACCTGACAATCTAATATAACCATTGGAGTCTCCTCGTGGGATGGCACTTCTGTGGCCTGAGCATCCTCGACTGGGATAACCCGAGAAAGGTCTCTTACGCATTTTCATAGTGTTGAGGAATAGGTCCTAGCCCCAAAGGAAACTCTATCTCATAGGACTCTTGGTTGATCTTCCAGAGAATCCAGTAAGGCCCGATGAATCTATGGCTAGGCTTGCCTCTTCTTGTTGGCAAAATTTTCCGGAATACTCAATCGTTGCCTCAATCTCAAACTCCCTATGCCATAAATTGGAATAGGACTTCTAACGACTCTAAGTTGCCAGTACACATCTTCTAATGAGTTTAAACTTTTCCCTCTAACTGATGTAGTATACCAGGTTGAACTACCCCTGATTACCTGCTTCAAGTCGTCATATAGGGGACCTACATTTCCGCCCATAACATATCTCTGGGCGTCTGAATCGTTTGCTCTACTTGGTCATTTGCTCGGGGATAAGAATTTGTACTCAAATTAACTTGCATCCCAATTTGTTCTGACACTTTCTCTAAGCCCAAGCTGGGAATTATGCCTCTCGGTAAGAATTTAATAGCCACTGGGACATCATGCAGCCAGACTATCTCTTTAGTATCTAACCCAGCATAATCTTTAGCTGAAACATGATTCTGACCAGCAAGAATGAGTTGATACCATTAGCCCTCCAACACTGACTCAAGCAGGGTCAAACTTATGCTTGGTACGGGGTAAATCTATAATTAAATTTGTATTGGCTACTTCCCGCTTTCACGCAGGAACATTTATCTCCTGAGTTAGCCCATCATGATCCTGATGTCCAGCCTTTACTTGATGGCAATTGGAGCTCTATTCTATAACTCAACCATATCTTTCTTCTTCCTCTGCCATCAGTAGATCTCTTTTATATCCTGATGCGTTTTCATCAAACCCAAGTGGAGGGAATAAAGGACATGGTGTACCTTTTCTACAGTCTACTAACGAAGCCTTGCCATATTTGGAATGCAGAATCGACTGGATCTCAAGACTCCGCCCCCATACTATCTCAAGGCCGGCGACTCCCTGTTGCGCCTTGTCTCTGGGTTGTACTAGGCTAGGGTCTATGTACCGTCAGTCCTTCGCCTCCACAACTAGTGGTAGTATTGCAGTATTCTAGGTTACAATCTCACTACCCTCTAACCGTTAGCCTAATACTTATTATTTTCCATTCAACGGCGATTCCAACATCTATCATCCTGTTGCAACCTAGAGGTGGTTCTGTACTTCTCCAGGGCTCGATGTTCATGTCTCACCCCTTACTTCTATAAACTGAATCCGGGGTTCATTCCCCATGTTTTGCACTGGCAAGGATATCTCTTGACCTTTACTGTCCTGGCCCATACTCGGGTCGGTTCCCCTCATATAATCTCTCTACCCCTCAACATAATAGGTTGGGGGTTGTAGGCTTTATTCTCTAGGTAATTCCCTACCGCCATTCACACATTGTGGTGCAATTAGTCTATTTCTGATTTGAGCTTTGCAATTGCTGAGAACCTACTGCTTGTGGACTCTCACATGTGCTCGCCTGCTTCTAGCAATCCTACCTGTCAACCTAATTTTTTTGTAATAACGGTCTAGGTGGCTTATTTACGTACTAAGAGTCTTAACCACTTTTTCTAACACTCCCCAGGAATCAACAGATTTAGCGCTCCTTTACTATTTACTTTTGGCATCATTGCGTCAATACTCGCGCTCTCTTCTATACTGAGAGGGGGGCTGGAAGGTGGAAAGTAACCATATTGTATTTATGGTAGGGCTAAGGTATGAAACTCAATAAACTCTAAAGGCTGGAGGTAAAAATCCCACAATTTCACAACCTCTTACACCTTTCAGGTGGTCCATAGTAGTTGTTGTCTCTATTTAATACTGAGTATCTACTAAATAAGCCAACATATATATACACCCCTGGACTCCTATTCCGAGGGTGTAGAAAGAACTAGGAACGGTGTTGGCGTATATATTACCCTGTAAGGTTCCTAGTTCCCCGGGGGATGCTGGGGAGATTTGAAGAGATGTCCACCTTCGCCCTCAAGTTGGGTTGTCCCCCAATATTGGCACCCCACTAGTACCCACTCTTACTGTTGTATCTAACTTGCGGCTAGTTGTAGTCTGTCTCATATCAAACATCATTCTAGACAGACATAACAATGTAAGCTTAGTGACTCAACCCTATACAACTCTGCTCTTTAGCATGATCTGAGAAGAAGAAAGGGTAACCATAATATAATGCCTCGTATCTCCCTCCTTATAAAATGTGGTGCACAACACATTTATAAACAAGACTCTACTAGACATGGCTTGCAGACTCCCTAGGATACGACATTATTCTGATATCAAGTTTGTCATGTTGCACCTTGGAGGCATGACTGGCACCTAATGCCACACTAGGACCTGGCCGACCTGGCTAGGCATATGCACCTATGGTGCCTGCCAGCAACTCAGATTCCAGAAGACAAACTGCTATAACTCGACTGTAAACACATCCTTGGGCCAACAAGGCCATGGAGCACTTGTAAAGGGAAAAAGCTAACCCAGCCAATATAGCAATAAGGGATCTTATGCGGGTCAACAAGACCACCATACTGTCTAGTCATAATAGAAAGAAAGACAGGTGGTCATATATGAACTGTGGTCAACAAGGTCGTTACCTACTAGCTAAACTAGGCCCAAAACGTCCAACACGCAAGATATAACATATATAGGCCCCACACAGACAATAACAATCGACAAATGAAAACTGTAGTCTACAAGCCTCTAAGAGTAAAAATATTGGTCAAGACAGGGCCCCGGCCTACCCAAATTCTATACAAATAAAAGACAGGTAAGCCTCTACAACCTGACAACTAAAAATGAAAGGAGTTGGCCAATCTGCTGACTCTGAATAACTGCTAGGAGGTCCACCCTGTCTGTTTAAACCTGCAGGCAAGTATGCAGCGCTCCATGCGTGGGTGTCAGTACAATATGTACCGAATATGTAAGGAAGTAATAAAAGTTGGATAGAAGTTGATAAAGAACTAAAAGTAAATAGAAAGAAGGAGAAGAAGTTAACTTGTAAGTTTTCTTATCCATAACCTGCATCTAGTAAATCACTACACGAATATGAACTGAAGTTGCACGGCTATACATCAATAAACTGTATCTAACATTATGGTATACAAACAAGAACCTAACCTGGCCCATAAGCCTGGAAGGTACAATCAACACAAAGCTAACCTTCCTGGGCCCCAATAAGCCCCGGCAGACACCAATCAGTCTATATAACCCTATTAGTACCCCTAAGGCCCTGCAAGTAACTGTAACTAAACTGTGATGCCATTACAGTGTAGAAGAATTCCATAAGTGAATAGACTTCAATATGGCCCCGTAGGCTCTACTTTAGTCCTTACAAACAATATATGGCTCTATAAGAAATTCAGCAACTCCGTAAGCAATACAGAATCATAGCTCCATAAGCAATCGATAGCTCTGAAGCATTAGCAGCATCGTAGCTCAATAAGCAGTTTATAGCTCCGTAAGAAGTTCGTACAACTAGCATCCTCTTAGATATTCATGGCGAGAGGCAACACGAAATACGATCTACCCCAACTAGGGACACTATGCTACAATCTACAAATCTAGTCTCTCAAAAGGCGTATCTGGCCCCTCAGGCTTACGTGACCACTACTCGTCCCTATAATAGTCTATATAGCTACCAACAGGCACACCCTATGTGCCTACACCTGACCAGAGGGTCCTGGCAGTGATTACAACATTTGTCGACTTAGACAAAAAAGGACGAGGTTCGGGTGACTTAAGCGATAGTCTAAAAGTCATGCTGGGACATTTATAGTTCATAAGCAAACCATAAGGTTGCAGGCAACTTTCTATATGATTCCATTTCTTGGGACGACTACAAGGATGCTACCAACCGGATACGTTCCTAAGAAGTCAGCCGTAACTTCCCACAGACAACATGCTACAATTATTTTCCAGGCGGTAATGCTATGCTACTAAGATTCTAGTCCCTTAGACACTAACTGGCCTTTCCAGATTTCGAATGGTTTCTCTAGACAGCTCCTAGCCTCGTAGACAAGTATATCTGGACCTAGCCCTATGCGGCAGCATGTCCATGAGCATCTATAAGAGTCGCCTGGGGCGTTGGCCCCACCTCTGACTACTAATAAGGGTCCCTCCTTGGGGTATCAACTAGTCTGTCAAACTTATAACATCTGGAGTAGTTTTCTGAGCAACCTGTAAGACACGCGTTGAGTCAGCTAGAACTAACGGTCACTGACAATAGCCAATCATATGGCAAGATGTTGCTCAATTCACTAGACAACCCTGGTGTTACACCCCAAAAGATTCCCGATACTTAGATGGCCTATTCGCGCGTTGGTTAAGCATATTTGAAAGCCATACGTGCGAGAAAAAGGCTCGGGAAAAGATCGGATGAGAAACCTGTCGGACCATCGCGGAAGGAGCCGGGGCAGAGCCCCTCCGCGATGGCACCGTGTCAAGGAGGCGGGGCCACCGCGTTGGCTCCATGACACGTTGGGCCTGTCTAGGCCCAAGTATATAAAGCCCCACTTCAGTTTTAAGTGATATATATCATTTGATATTTC
>JACEIK010002515.1:73679-83978 GCA_018107945.1 Datura stramonium
GGATGATTATGTAAAAAAAAAAAAGAAAGAAAATATTTACCTTATGTAAAAAGAAAATATAAATGAAATAATAATAATAATAATATAATATTGAAGAGGGAGAAGAATAAAAGAAAAATATACTTTTTTGATGTAAAATTTGATATAGTGGGTTGGAGTTGGGTTGTATCAAATTTAAAGTAAAATTTTGAAGCAAGGGTTGGAGATGCCCTAAATCTACTTATTTTGGTACAAACCTGTGTATCAGTAGTTGTTGGTATCATTATGGCAGGAATAGCAAAAGGAATAGGCTCCGCTATGAAATCTCCATAAGTGGGATTTGCAACAAAAATAAATGCTCTGAATCGAAGAAGATTGGCTGTATGTATGATGGCTGTAATAGTAGAAGTCCCATTATAGAAACCAGCTGAAAATGTGCAAATCACAACACTGCCTTGCACAACAAGAGGGTCAAACGCCTCTGGGTATTGGCATTCCTCGGCAATTATTGGAAATGTGGTATTTATCTTAATCGCATCCTTAGCCAAAACCAGCTTACTATATTGAATCAATCCATCTCCAAGTGTCGCTCCTATAAAAGAATATTATTCATGCAAATTATACATATACAAAGAGTCAAAAGATATAATACAATCCCTCAAAACAAAAAAAAAACTACCTAGCTTCAACCTCTTATTTCCTTTTTTCTTTTTCTTCCCCGTTATTTAATATCTTAAACCTAAACATTATGCCTTTATCGGCCACCAAATTATATGTTAGTTACAAAGTATTGGCAAAATTTAGTTATTCAAATGATCAGATATCTAATATTCAGCTTTTTGAGTGCCAATCACTATGTCTAGAAATAGGGCAAGATTCAATATTTGAAATTTGAATATGATTTTAATCTTTAAAGTTCTCAATGTTGAATTTGATATACTACGTACTTGTTAAAATTTTGAATTAAGAATCTAATATTTGGTATAAAAAATATTGAGTTCAATTGCACCCGTAGCTACCACATATATAGGTTCAACTATAAACTAAATGCACAAAACTTCAAGTATCTTCTCATTTCTTTCAATATTTCCAAAGAGCTATAGGAAGACTAATTAGACTTAGCAAAATGCAATGACCTTTCATATGTTTTATCTTTATAGTCATTTGTTGTAGTGTGTTTGACATTTTAAACAAGAGTTTTGAAGAAAATATAGTGTTACTCTAGTAAATGACGTACAAACACTCTTAAGTTAGAGCTTTAAAAAAAAGGAACTTATATATAAAAATAAAATAAAGTTTAAATAATAATTATGTAGCTAAACGTACTAACCTGATAATCCTATACCCTCAATTTTGAGTCCGTTTCCAAGGATAAGAGTGGCAAGATAAGTTCTATCAGTGTCACAAGCGGCAACACCCACTGCCCATGGACTATAAGAAATGACACTATAAGGAGAAGGGCCCTCGTTCCCAGCTGCTTGAACAACAAATGTTCCAGCCTTGCGCGCAGCTAATATGAATATCTCAAATAGGCCTAAGAAAGTGAGTGTATCTTCTGGTGGTTCATCTGGTCCTATTGATAGTGTCAAGATATCTACTCCATCTAATACTGCCTGCAAATTAAATCCAATCGGTCAATCTCTTTAACTTTAATTTTAGAATTTGGTTCAATGAAAACGTCAGAGCAAACTTGTAGTGCATATTACAAGTAAAGGTGTGAGTAACCGTAGTGTCATGCATGCATCTCAATTATACTAAAATAATAATTACGGATAGAGTAGGGGCATAATTGCAAAGGAAAAATGACAAATACTTTTAAAAAAATCGTAACGTCACAACCCTTTAAATTAAGTATTTCAATTTTGAATGATGTTTCGAACATGTTTATAAGGTGTTAATAGTATTTATTAAGTGTTTGTATGTTTTGGATTGAGACTCAAGAGATTTGTGCATTTTGAATTGAGAAACTGCATCAGTAATTTTTATGATGATATGGCAGTTGGTGGCCGCAATCTCAGAAAAAGTGGCTGAAAGGTCTTTGGGTTAATGAATGATGGTCCATAACTGCTGATAGGTAACTTGGTTTATTTCCAAAATATCGAAGAAAGTGGTAACGATCATGAAGAAGGATTCTTCGACCCAGTAGAGTCTGTGATTGCTGAAAATTTACTGCGGAGGGCTTCAGTTTTTAAATATAAGGGTGACAAATAAATTATTTTGGCTAAATAAGGCAGGTTAAGATGAGATAATGCCTAACCCTGTCCAAAACATACTATCCCTATGATGGGCTCGTTCAAGATGGATCAAATGATGATTCATAATTCAATTTTCTCAATTTGACTCGACTTATATCATTCTTTTTTAGAGATATCATTAATTATCTTAACCAAATATCCACAACAAGTCTTTATAAATAATTAAGTATTACATAATGTAAAAGTTTATAAATTTATCTACTTGTACAATCATAAATTTTTAAAATCCTACTAATTAAGTATAATATATACTTAACAACACATATAGTTTAAGAAAAAGAAAGAAGGGTCGGGTTTCGAATCGAGGTCAATGTCAAATCCCCGAGTCTGGATTGAGGTTGGGTCCTAATTTAGGGTTGTTCGATCCCATGTCAAGGTAGGAGTTGCAATTCGAGTCTTGAGTCAATATTGGGGTTAGGCCAAGGTCCGGGTGCTAAGTCGAGCTTGATTGTAGATTTGGGCCAGGAATCTAGTATTAATTTTGATTCCAACTTATTGTTGGATTCAGGGTTGAGTCCTGGTTCAAGGTTGAGTTCGAATTTCGAGACAAGATATGGTCTAGGGTTGAATCCCAAATCAAGATCGTGTTCAAGTCTCGAGTTCGGGTCAAGGCTGGGTCTATAGTCGAGGTTGAGAGATGATCGAGTCCCAGGTCGGGAAGAGGTCGAGTTTTTGAATCGAGTTAGGTTCGGTTTCAGGTTAGGATTTTTTTTCAAGATCGCACCTCGAGTCAGGGTCAGTCTCTATTAGGGGTAGGGTCCCATTACAAGTTGAATCTCAATGGGTTTGGGTCGGGTCTTGGTTCAGTTCAGGTCTTGAGTCAGGGTTGGGATTATTTTGTATTCCCTTCGTCCTAATTTTTGCGATGTAATTTAACTGGGCATGGAGTTTATGAAATATGCGAAGACTTTAGAGTGTTACAAAGTTATCCTTAAAATAAATAAATTTTTAAATGGGAGTATACATCTTATGAACTTGATGCCTAAAACATAAAATAATAAAATTGAGGAATTCAATGACCAAATGAACTCTAATTTGAAAACTAATCATATTTGTACTTGCTAAAAAAACTACAAACTAGTCAAAGGACAGCCTGCCTTATTCTTCTCCCGTCCGGACCCCTATTTTCTCGGAAATAGCCTGGTCTAAGCTAGAACAGCAGATTCGTGAGCAAGAGCGTATTTCACAACTGATTCAACAATAGCCATTTTTTCTGGGGAAATTTCATATGAGTCTGTTCTTTCTTTTGATCTACTATAAAGGTTCTAAATTGACTCCTTAATATTTAGGATAATTACATTCTTGAAAGGATCAAGGGCTCTACCCTCTCTTATTTGTTCAAGGATTTAATCCCGCTAACTAAGAACTGACTTTGACTAGGTTAATTAATTGCTAGAATTGAGTCCTTTTGGTTTGTTTAACCATGTTTCACAATATTATTTTGGAAAATTAGAGACATTTGAAGAAATTTGAGCACATAAACAAAGATTTGAGGTCTCAAGTCTAACTTAGCGATGAGATACGGCAAAGCTTTGACCTCTAAAGGTGTTTTCCCTAAAGATAAGCATGTTAGGATGCAATTATATATATATGGTTTGACATCTTTCGTGATACAATATGAGTCGTGCACATTGTTATACATGTTTAATTACATACCGTTAATTGTGCATATGATACATATGAACAATTCAGAAGCATAGAAATATTAATTTACACGCCTTAAACATAGTTTCATTTTTGTTGAGGGAAAAATTCACCCCCACCTCAGTATACAAATTTTAAGAAAACTAGTAGAATTAGCCATTCAGATTAGATAGTTCAGTTATAGTGATAATCAACTCCAATTGCATGTGGATTAATTATTTTACATATCGCCCCTATTCTACTGCGATGTTAAGAAAGAGGCATATGGTACATGATTCCATTTCATTATCACTAATGCATATCAGTTCATGCTTTATGAATGTGTTATACGTGTTATCATTACATATAATATACGCCTTAGTTTGATAGAACATGACACATACAATATAGACGAACCAGACTGCATGCGACACATGGGGAATCCAAACCAGAGAGATGTTAGTCCTATTTATTTGGTTCCAAGAAAATCTTGGGATCACAGTCTCCCACATGTCTTGGACTGGTATCGCCTAGATACAACCAAAGCTACCTTATGACCAGATGATCCACAGGATCTCCCTCCGAAAACAAATTACTTTTTAGCTATAGCAACCCATGATGGCCCTCAGTCAAATCAACAGTCATTCTTGAGTCTAGCATCGGCCTGCTCCAATCAGCCTCAAGCCCAACATTAGAGCTTAGTTATGTGCTTTTGAGTAGTCTTTTTAGACTATTGTATACTACTTTCGTATTCTAGAATATTCTTTAAATTTTCTTGCCTATAAATAAGCTTTCCACAAGATAGATAAATATTGAAAACTCTCCCCTATAATAGAGGAAGCATTATTTTTAAGGTTATAATGAAGAGGGGCATTCCCTCCTTTTGCTTCTCCATTTTTTCTTTTTACCTTAGCAATTTACATTCTTGTATTCAATCACCACTATGTTGTTTTATCCAAAAGATAAGAAACTTGATCGAATCTAATTCACTTCCCTTTAATCCCCATTTTTAAAAATTTAACTTCATTTGCACCATTACGATTTTCTGGCAAATGGTTTAGTATCAAGTGTGAGGAGAAACAATTATCATATTATTTTTATTTAGAGTTCTACCACTTTGCTGAATTACAAAAATCTATCCACTAAAAAATTACTACCAGGTCTAGGGCTAGACACAATGGTCCGTCTATCAATACTCAACGTAGAATATCCCTCCGCCCCCAAATATGAAATGACCAGTGGTATCTTTGGGGTTATAAGGGTCAATACGCCCTAAGGTGCAAGGGAGAGGATGAGGACAAAAATGAGAAAAAAGGAGAGAACAAGGACGAGGACAAAAATGAGAACAAGGGGGAGACGAGGATGAGGAAAAAAACAAGAATGAGAACGAGAGGACAACCAGGCCCCTTCCCTTTAAAGTAGCCTAGGTTCAGACCTCCGGATGGGAAGATAGGCCACAGTTTTTTCAAAGACAAATGATTCTAAGAAAGTTTCTGCATTATAATTGAGGAAAAGCTCCATCTCTATGTCTTTTTTCTTAACAAACTTGAAAGACTGTTGAAAAAATTGGAGACCTCTGGTAAGATTATAAGTTTTAAGAATTTCTAGATGTAATGATCGAGGATGAAACATATTATGCCTAGATTTTCAGCCTGAATTATGGGGCACCCTATCAAGTCACTAGAACAACATAGGAAGACAAGACCGGCTCAAAGAAAGAACCAATGCCGAACTACCAACTAGTTGAAATGACGACTGCTTGGAGAAATCCTATGTCAACGACTAGGAAAAAGCTTCACCATTGAGGTCCCTTTACTTAGACTAACTTATGGATGCAGGTATAACATGCTTGGAACTGGGACTACCTCATCAGACTAGGACTGCCCACGTAGCAAAGCAAACAGTATTGAGATTGTTCCTCCAGATTTGGACAGCCAAGTAACAAAGCATATGATGCGGGGACTGATCCCCCAAAATTGGACTACCCAGGCAAAGTTTTGCACATATGGCCTTTCCCCTCCATATGTATTTCTAGGTCTATTTCTCCC
The DNA here is from genome assembly GCA_018107945.1 of Datura stramonium. NCBI lineage: Eukaryota > Viridiplantae > Streptophyta > Magnoliopsida > Solanales > Solanaceae > Datura > Datura stramonium. The sequence continues at coordinate 79,585 of JACEIK010002515.1, forward strand.
CCTTATGAATATAATAAGTGCTACGTGTTTTTGGTTCAACTTATCTGTCTTTATTATAAAAAAGTCTCCGGACTTAAATGCATAGGATTCACCAAACCAATTAATTTAGTTTCTAGACTCAAATCATAAAAGATCCTAGTAAGCAACGCACTCTCTGAACTCAAATTGCAAATGCTCCCGCCTAGTGATGTGTTCTCTAAACTCAAATAATAAATGCTAGCGCCATCATTTGTGCGACACAATCTCCAGACTTGACTCATGAAAGATTTAAAATAAAATCTTATGCAGAAAAATGGGAATAAGATGTCCTCCCTATAAGCACCAAATAAAATAAAGGGCCCTTACTTTACAAAGAGTCATATGATAATACCCGATCTCTTCTCTATGAATCAGATGATTAATCCTCAATTATAACATGCATTTAGATCTCATGTATTTCAATTTAGTTAGGAACTCGATTTTGGTGAAAGGGTCAAACAACAAACAGATCCTCAATAACCCTTCAAAATTTTTTCTGATCCAGGTGTACTTTCCTCGGTTACTTGATACATAATATAGTTCTAAAAAAGGATCGTGGTGGCTGATCCTATTGTTAAGTGTTCTCCTATACAAGTCAAATGATTTATTCTTGGTCGCCCAATACAGATATAGTTTTTTTAAAAAGATCGTGGCGAATGATACTTATAGTTAAATATTCTCATATGTAAACTAAATGATTTATTTTGGTCGCCCACTACAAAACTTTGTTCAATAAAAGGATCATGCCGACTGATCTTTACAGTTAAAAGTTCACTTATGTGAATCAGATGTTCTATCTTTGGTTTCTTAGTACAAGATATAGGTCCTGAATGTAATACCCTGCATTCTCGGAAGGAATTCTGGTGAGGCTAAGATTAAAATTTAACCCTTTCCCTATTGTAGAAGTGTCTGAGAGTTGGAATGGTGGAGCCTAAATCTGGAAAGAAATCACTACACCAAAAATCTGTAGGGCAAAAGACGACGTGAAAGATGGACCGCCAAAGTGAAGGACGAACCATCCCTAGGATCGTCGATTAGAATGGGGAGAATTGGAGTTTTTGGAAGCTAAGAATGGAAGGAAGGGTATGGACCATCTTTTGAAAAGACAAACTGTCCCTTCAACTATCGATAAAAAGGACGATAAGTGGGATTTATGAATTAGGAAAGATGAAGGGAAAAGACGAACCATCCTGTGGAAATACAACCCATCAGTTGGTCCATACCTTGAGATAGAGATCATCATGTAGAGAAGGATGAATAAATGGATAAACCACCCTTTAAGAATACGACCCATCCCTACAAACCCCAGGTTCCGTCTTCTAATTTCAGCCCTTGTCTCTAAATACCCCTCCCCGACCTTAGCGTGTATTTTTCTCCTCCCTCTCAGTTAGAACAACATCCTCAAGTTTTTCCAAGCCCTCCCAAGCTTAAGGTAAGTCTTCTCATCGTCTTATATTGTTTCCCCCTTGCATGGAAGTATGAATTAGTGAACCCTAGCTTCCTCTCTCTTTGGGTTTCAAGGAAGGACCCTCTCCTTGTGAAAAACACTTAGTAAGACTTCTCTATATCTCATCTAGTGGACTCTCCTTGCTTGTAAAAGCATTAAGGTATGTAAGACAACTTGAAATATGGGACATCCTGTTCTTCCCACCAATTTTCCTATTTTCCACCTCCATGCAAGATTCCGAAGTTATTTTCAATATGAGTTACAAACCATGATCCCATGACTAAATGTTTTGAGAACTTGCATATTATGATTTAGAATAGTTTCAACTCATGACTAGTTTCCATGAAGTTTTTGAAGGCTCTTCCATCATGTTGAAAAATGACTATTTTGCCCTTATGATTGAAAATGCCTATTTCAGCTATGATTTTGAGAATGCTAATGTGTATTTTGACTAAGGCCACATGTCTTGCATAATGAATTGTGGAACAATAGTTTTGGATAAGGCCGTGATTATGAGTTGTTAGAGTTAAAAAATGTGACTAGAGTATAATCCTTTCTATATGCACTTGAACTTTATTTTAAGAATCTTGCTTTATATAAATGCTTTGCACAACAGTAAGAGTCCAAGGGATAAGACTTTCGCCTTTAGATAAGACCAATACTTCAGGATTATGTATAAGCTTGAAGAGGCCCAAGGGATATAATGATTAAATGTTTTTAAAATAGAGTAAGTGGTTGACCGAGATGGGACGAGTATGTCCAAGGGCAAGTGTCAGAAACTACGTTTGCCGATGTAGGATAAGTGTGAATGACCCCCGCCACTTCAGTATACCCTCGAAATTTAATGAGATGATTCATATAACTCTGTAGCTAGTTAGTTCATGCCTTCTACCCGACAAGGTAGTTGGTAGGGTTAGTCGGTCAAGCCCGAGGGGCCAAACTCTAGACAAGCCTGATGTACCAAGTCGGTTACTCCACGAACCTCCATAATAATGATAATAATTTCAGTTGTTTGGAATTAAAAGGCCATGCTAAGTTGTAACTGTCTTAAAGAATGGTAAATGAAGTATTTTTTTCAGTTGAAAGACAAATTGCTTAGTGCTTAATTTTGGAATACTACTATGATATTTTATGCATGCTTAATGATAACTTCTTATGCTCAGCTCTCTCCTACTTGGTTTATGTTACAGTTATTTGTCCATCTTACATTCTTTATGATTCCATGTACTAACGCCCCTACTTGTCGGGGGCGCTGCATTATTTTATAATGCCGCCTCAGGTACGGACCCTTGTGGATGAGCTGCTTATAGGCCCAACATAGTTTAGCTTTTTGGTGAGCCCCATTCTCCTCCGTGGGGTTATTTTGATTCAAGCAAAGTCTAGTTTGATAAAGGTTGGGTTAGGGGCCTTGTCCCAGCCAGAATTTAGATATTTCAGTTATTAGATGCTTTATAGACAGTTAGTCGGTAATCTCTTAATGTTAAACATGATCTGACTTATGGGTCCCCTCTTGTATAAAAGTAATTGTTTTTTAGATATATCTCAGATATTAACTTATTGCAGTTTTTTGGATGTTTGGCCAATTTTAGCGTTGTCTTAGTTGTTGGCTCACAGTCCATGCTAGTTGCAATGGTACGCTCGGCCAACAATGGCATCGGGTTGTGGATCTTTCCTAAGCCCTAGGTTGGGACCTGAAAACCTTAGTATCAGAGCCATAGATTGATGTGTCCTAGGGAATCTACAAAGTTGTGTTTAGTAGAGTCCTACTATTGAGTGTGTAGTGCGCCACACTTATAATTAAGAGACTGCATATCATTGGAGAAATGTTACTCTTCTTTCCACTCTATACATTGTGCTGTAGAGCAAGCTCTAAGAATTGAAAAATCTAATTTGTGTGTTGTTCTGGGTTTCAGCTCTCAACTTGAAATTTCCTCCCAAAAGAAGGACAACAGCAGGTTGAAGGGCCAACACCAGTACCAGTGTGCCAGCAGAAAGAGAGGCTAGTGAATTGCCTCAGATTTAGAGAGTGCATACTAGATCACAGGGTCCCTCAGCAGGACATACAATTAGCAATCTACTCTATCCCCAATGGTCAACCTAAAATCTCTTCCTTAGTGGCCTAGTTCGGCAGATGCTGAGTTTAGGGGAGCAAATCAGATGCTCACTAGGTTGGTAGTATCTTAATCTTAGTGACAAGAATCTACCCTAGTTTAAGCCAGTTCTTAGCCCTAAACCACCTATCGAGTTCTAGAGTTTCTTAGTATGAGCCCTCCAGTCCTTACAAGGTCAAAAGTAGAGGAAGACCCTCAGGACTTTGTTGATGAGATCTAGAAGATTCTTCGGGTTATGCATGTGAGTGAGACCAAGGGTGTTGAGCTTATCTCCTATCAGTTGAAAGGCATAGCAAACACTTGGTAAAAGTAGTGGGAAATGTCCAGAGATGAGGATGCGACCCCAACAGAGTGGGATGAATTAATAGAGGCATTTATGGGTTACTTCTTGCCATTCGAGCTTACTAAGGCCTAAGAGTTCATAGATCTCGAACAGGGCAGTATGAGTGTAAGGGAGTATAGTCTCAAGTTCATGTAGACGCCTATATTTACCTCAGGGATAGTTTCTACCATGAGGACTAGGATGCACAGGTTTGTGTACGTCCTTGGAAGGCATGTGGCTGGGGAGTGCGCGGCTGCCTTGTTGCACAAAGACATGGACATAGACAGGCTAATGGTCTAAGCCTAGTAGATGAACGATGCCAAGCTAGCAGACTGGAGAGGGAGTAGTGCTTTGGGAAGAGGGCCAAGTCAGCTGGCCATGATAGTAGTTACATGAAGGGCAGCAGCAGGCCCGTGTTCCAGCAAAGGTCATTAGGATCTACCCAGTCTGCAGTTAGTACGCCGGGATATGCAAAATTCATGAAGGACCTGGGGAC